>JARHVA010004681.1:80000-330000 GCA_037957365.1 Torreya grandis | reverse complement strand
TTACCCATCCATTTTTCAACCATAATTTAGTTCATAAAATAATATCAGTTAGTTATTTACAACTTGACTTGCTCTTCACCTATGAGGTCTTATGAATAAGAATGCATTTTGGATTGTGTATAATCTCATACTCATCAAATCCTATTAATTAATTATTTTCTTTCTGAGTTCATAGATTATCCTAATCGATTATGAACCATTCCAATCAATCTTAATTATCGGTTGTTTTCAAGCTTTACATAAATCATTAATCTATTTTTAATTTGCCTTACTAGTCTTACCTTTTTATGCCACCCTAGGTCTTATAATGAATTCAAGGAGTTATTAACATGTTTTTACACAATATATAATATGTCATTTATATTATAATATTATTTTAACAATGGATTCTACTCTCATATAATTATGGCTTAAAACTAAAAATTAGATTATTTATAACATTATAATCAATTTAAGATTGCAATTCAACTGCCCAAAAGATGGGAATTTACCTTTAGTGAATATGCCAATATACATGTACTAATTAGGTATTATAATATATTAAACAAATCAATTACTAATGGTTTATAACCTTTGGTATTTTAACACAAGTTTATACTTTCATAAACCTTACACATTATTTTCCAAGATTTAGTAAAGGTTACAAAATTCTATGGGTACGATTGGGGTTTACCTAGAGTGTTACATCCAGGCTAACAAACCCAAACCCAAAACCCATTATTTAATTTTAAAAAAATTAATAACCCAACACTAGAGGTGAATCAAATTTTTTTTAACAATTTTTGAAACTAGAGTGGAACCTAGACATTAACACAATTTACATAACCTTACACATAATACAAATTAGTTGTATGATAAATTCCATAGTTATAATAAAATAAAACCCTTGTTCATTTTATTCCAAATAACCATGTAATTTTTTTCTCTCAATAAATCTATGCAAATAAAACATTGGTTTATCATTAAGGGATATATTTACTTACTTTAAATCTGCAAGTTTACAAGGAAAACTTGGCCCTATCTCTTTTATTTTTATCACTTAATTCCTTTATTATACATTATCTTCACTACACACTCTATAATTATACAAACCTTATATATTTATTTATTATTTGATCCTATGCATGGATATAAGAAATATATGGGTCTCAAAATTGGCATGTCTAAAAGTTTTCCATGAACACAAATAAAAATGGATAACCTTATTCTTGCATACAATTTAACTACCTCTCTTATTATTTTGTATGCTTTAATAATGGATTTATGTATGTATTTATCATGATAAAAAAGAGACACTTATTTACCATATTTTTTCACATTCCTCTTCCTAGTTGACTAATGCATAACTATTTTTTACATCATTGAAAGTGGTAGCTTCAAAATGAAACCCTAATGGCATTGACTAGTTTGATTGCTCATGAGTTTGATAAATCATGTTAAGGTGGGGTTTGGGTTAGGGTTATTTATCATGTATACCCATTTTTAAATCCATGTAATCTCAAAACCCTATCAACACAAATTTCTCAATGCTAATAGCCAGGAAATATGGCTTATATGCCCTATAGAATAATAAGTACCTTTTAATATAGTTAAAACTCAAATTCATTTAAACTATGCCATGGGCCTCATATAAGAATTATGAATTTGTCTTTAAATTGATGAAAAAACTTTTGATTTAGTTATTATATTCATTAAAAAAAGGTTTATGTGAGTTATATTTATAAGGACACGTAAAGTGGATTTGATCCTTAGCTCATTATGGTTGTAACAATGACTTTTTCTAGTAACCAATTCTAACTAAGTCCAATATACTATAACACTTTATTGATTGGCACAATCTAATAGTATTAGTACTATGATTATTTAATAAAACTTATGTGATGTAATTACATTAACAATGATTGAGAGTTACCAATTACTTAAACATATGCAAGCAATGAATGAAATTAATGTCATCAAGGTGACTAATTTCTCTCTCTTGTCCTATTTACCTTGCCTCTTCCATTGTGTGTTCCTACATTAAAAAATATATTTCAAAGGCAAATACATCCAAATAAAAAATAGACACACTACATAAAAAATACCAAATCCAATGGTAATAAAAAATAAAACAAATTAATGATTAAAACTAATTAAATAACAATCGTTGCTGAACATTCATTAATATATGAAAATAATAATAAAACAATGCATATCAATAAAATACTAAAATAAATACATATAAAATGTCTTAGCATATAAACATAATTGAATATAATATTTAATCAAACATATGAATACAAGTAATGTTATTAATATAATCCATGTTCCTTATGGAATTTATTGCAATGTAAAATAATGCCTCATTAATGGCGATATGGCAAAGACCCTGCCTGGTGATGCATTAAATCAAAACCTCAGTTTTTAATACAAATAAAATATATCTAGACATAATTACCACTTACACATAGTATATTGACACAAATATCTATACCACTCATCTCCCTCTCCAATATTTAGGTTGTAGTCTCCATGGTAACTTTTATAGCCATGTATGTTCCATGCCTTAACCTCAACAACCCTACCACAAAGCTAGTTAGGTTTATATTATGATGACTAATATTATGGAAAAATATATTATAAAATTCCTTGTATCATAGGAAGGCCCATTTAAAATTAATTTTTAAGGTCCATTACCACACTTGTTTAGAGGTGTTTGTGAGGGAAGGGCATTTTGGGTCGAGAACAACCATGTAGTTAACTAGAATGTGGGCATTACTTATAAAGGATTATTATACCTTGTAAAAGAAGTTGATCATGTAAAAAACATATAACTTTTAGGTGATAATGGATAAATAAACATTGCCTTTACTAAATTATAATTATCAATATTGACAATGGAGGCCACCTCCTTATACCCCATGCCGGCTCTCCCTCATTATTAGAAAAACTTCCCCTTTATATGAAACAAGATATATAATAAATATTTTCATAAAATAATATACCAAATATAGAATTTATATCTATATGGGACGAAATTTGTCTATTATTTTCCTCCTTTTTATGATTTTATGGTTGTCTTTCAATTTTTTTAGGTTAAAATAAATCTAGTAAGATATATAGTGAACGAACAAATAGGGATTTAAGTTTAGAGGGTTATTTATATTAACATGTATTTGAGGGTGATATGTTTATATGTTTTTTTAAAAATAATTTAATACATGTACCTATATATAATGAACATATGAACCTAAATTATATCACCAAAAAACAACCAACTTAAAGTGTCATCATTACTATGGAATATGGTATTACATGATCATTGTGAAATAGGGTATTATTTTACATTATTTAAAAAATTATAAAACCATGAATATTATAATTGCATTAAGAATATATAAATTACCCAAATTTTAATGTAAAAGCAAGTGTTCAACTATACCTTACTTTTTATAGAAATTACCAATAAGAGTAGGGTAATTAGATTGTTATTATTTTTTGGAATCTAAGACCATGTATAGGTGGAAGGAAATATTTAAATTAGATATATAGTCACTAATACTTATAAACTTATTATTTTAGACCTACCTAGATGAATCTATATTCTAGTGGTAAATGAAAAAATTGGATTTTTACCAAAAATTTCCTTATGAGATGTGTTGAAATATTTTGACATAGATCATTGTACCTTATTCACATTTTTTTTAATGTAAAATATCATAATATTAGTTTTATATGTAAGTATAAAATTTTGTCTCCTTCACCTTAAAACCATAGATCCACTTTCAAAACTAGGTTTACCATAAAAAAGAATGGAAAATATGGATTGAGCTAACCCCAACCACCCCCATTTAGTGGCTAAGTGTTTCCTACATTTCCATTACTCTAAATATAAATCAAACCACACACAGTTATTCAAGTTAGGTATATGTAGACAACAATGATCCACTAGTATGGATGAAACTAGGATTTTAACACTTAAAATTATGCAAACATGACTTAGCTTGGGTGCATCAGAATTATCAATAATTTGATCCTTTTATGGGTTTATAACTTGGATGAGGGATGTTAATCTCAATGTGAATATGTATAAATGTCTTCTTGGTAGGTGTTATATTGGTATTTAGTATATGGGAATAGGCTAAGGCCTAGTGTGTTTAAATAATTGACTCTTTGAGTAACTTATTTAACCAATGATAAGAACATAAGAGTTGACCCAAAGGTTAGATTTATTTTTTATTTTTAAATAGTTTTAAAAGGCATGCATGTGGATATGGTACAAGTGGAAAAATATGGTAGCTGGAATCATTTGAATATAATTGAATGTATTCAAAGAATAGGAAATAATGATCTAATGATCATGAATTAGTCTAATTAGGATAATAAATATATTAGGCATAGAATAGGGAATTATTATAGGTGATTTTTAAAAAATTGGTAAGGTATGGTCCATATATACATGAATATCTAAGATAGACTATGGAAACAAGTCATATTTGTATGCAAATGTCATGTATGATAAACATAGGTCAATAATAACATTGTTAAGTGTCTAATACTAGATTTATGTGTCTATGTAGATGTTGTTTACTCTAAACTCTAGTTCATGAAACACCCATGAGATTGGGTGTTCCCTAAAAGGGAAGATGGGAACAACTATGGACTTTCATTCTCCATTTTAGGACTGATCAGGGATCATCCCAAGGCACGAATGTGGGTATTTGACTTCACAATAGAGATTATGTGAATAGTCTCTAAGAGATGTAGTGTCAACCCCAAAATTTCAATATGAGGTTCTTGAACCCAAATCTAATTATCAAAGGTTGTTATTAGGGTTTATATATTTCTCCTATATTTTTAAATACAAGGGAGAGGGTAGTTTAGTCGTAGAAAACAAACACAAAAAGAGATGGAAAAGTAAGGCAAAAAATGGAACCTCTAAGTCTAGAATGAACTTAATGTGTTAACCATCAAACCATATTCCTTGGCCATAGTTATACCACTGTATACTATGTTCACTAAATTTATAACTCCAATAACACAGTGTGAATAGTCTAAGGAAATAGGGGGTATGCTTAAAATATGAACCCTCACTAAATATAAGTACTAGGGTTTATAGTAAATGAAACATCAACACATAATGGTAATTTTTAGATTAGAAAACTAATTAATAGTAATATTTTTAAGAGAAATGAGAGATCTCACATAGTGATTATAATAGCCAAGCAAATCGTAACCATAACATGCATGTAGTAACAATGTATTAGTCCAATTAATCTAGCATTGAAAAGCATTCAAAATGGAGATGAAATATAATTGAGGTGTAGAATAAGCCCTTTACAAAAAATAAGAATTGTATACATTAAAAATCAAGTGTATTGATAATAATTGATATTGGAAAACTCTACAGTCTAAAGAGATGAAGGAAAAAGAAGGTGAAATCCTAGATATAATCCAATAACATTTTTGAGGAAGTTTTTGTCAACCCCTATATTACAATTTGACTTTACATTATATAGATGAGGATGAGATTCAACTCCAAATAGCATGAGATTACCATTATAGGCCATAATAGACACTCATGGTAATTAAAAAAATAATTCAAACTTTAAAACAAATAAAATCCCCTCAATCACATAAAAATATCTATGGGGGGCACTTATTTAATATGAAAAGGTAGATGTGAAGGTCTAAGTCCCAACTTCTTTGATTTCACATCCCTAGCTTCTAACGTGGACACCACAAGGTCTAATTCCTTATCCAACATAGTAAGGTTCATCAGGGGTTCCCCGAATATCACCTTGGCTTGAGTCACTAGCCTCTAGTAGACTTGGAAGGGATCTTTCATTGACACCTAGACCCTATATACCTAGTTTATGCTAATTATGGATTGCATTTCTAGATCCATAATTATACATGCCCCTTATTTATTTTCTTTGGCTACCTTCTCCCTCATGACCTGGTAAAATTGACCTAGGTGGACTCTAGATTCTCACCTATCCTTTAAGGTTCCATCTTAGTGGATAACATAGAGATATTGACCTCTTTGAATCAGGTTGATATATTCTTCATTCTATCTTCTAAGGTTATAACTGTAGTACAAGATAAAGCCAACCATTACTCTATAGTATCCTCTAATTAGTCTTTAGGATCTATCTATACCTCATTATGATCATTATAGGGCCTTAGGTGGCCATTCATTCATATACTTTACTATGCTATGTGACACCCTCTAAGTGGGTTAGGCCCTCTCAGGCTATGACATCTATGCCAGGTCATAAATAATAGACACTCTATTAAATAGATATGTGGAACCTTTTGAGTGGGTTAGGCTCTCTTGAGATTTGACATCTTTGATAGGTCCATGAGACTATCCACTTTATCAACTGGTGATGTGGCTCCCTCTAAGTGGTTTGGGATCTCTTAGGCTTTGACATATCTAACAGGTCTAGGGGATTATCTATTTTGATAACTGGTGATGTGGTGTCCTCTAAGTGGGCTAAGCTCTTCTAGGATTTAACATTTTTGATAAGTCTAAGGGACTATCCACTCTAATAATTGGTGATGTGGTGACCTCTAAGTGGGTTAATATCTCTTGGGATCTAACATATTTGATAGGTCTAGGGGATTGGTCATTCTATCAACTGGTAATGTGGTGCCCTCTGAGTGGGATAAGATCTCCCAAGATCTAACATCTTTGATTGGTTTGGGGGACTGGCCACTCTATCAACTAGATATAGGTCACTCTATTAACTAGATACATGGCACCCTCTGAGTGGGCTGGGCTCTCCCAAGCTCTAACATCTCTAATAGGTTTGAGAGACTAGCCATTTTATCAACTAGCTACATGGCACCTTCTGAGTGGGTTGTTTTCCTGTATGAAACCCATAAAAAAACTAAGTAAGAAATGGAAACACATGCAATACATTAATAAATTACCCATCTACCATTAATATTTTTATTTATTGTGAAGGGCATTGGGTATGTTTCTCTAAGATAGGGATAAGACTGTAAGAACTCCTTTTAAATGCTGACATACAATGTTATCACCCTAAATCCATAAAATAACAAGTCTACCTTAGCCATAAAAATTAACAAGGCTTGTTATTACTTGGGGAAATCAGGTTAACATAATATTCTAAAGGTTTGGTTTAGGCAAAGTTGATGATAATAAAATAAAGAACCCCAGAGCACTGGTTTGATACATTTTTTAGAGGGGTCCCCCATTTCAAGGAATAGGGGGTATGTTGGCCACAACAGTAGACACTAATTTAGTATTATACACTTGATAATGTTACTCTTGAGATAACTTGACCTTACAAGTTTTATGCATGTATATATGGCTCTTTCACACTCTAATCTCACACTCACATGATATATATGTGTCTAACCTTCCTAATTTACTACTAGATAGCTACAATAATTTCATAGTATGTGTCTAACCTATTAATTATCATACCTAGACTCTCTCTAGATCATTAGATCAATATTCCTCTCTTTTAGACAAGTCTATCAGACTTAGACACCTATAGAACTATACATAATTTTAAATTTTACGTAATCATCCCTATACTAAGAAATAGTCATTTATATATTCAAATCATATTTATGGGTCATCCTGCATATTTCACATGTTGATGGATTGAGAATGTACCCAAAGAGTCCCATATAAATACATAATAGACCTAATCCTATTTCATTATATAGCATCATAACATCATAATCTTTTTTATTATTATACTTACACATTCAAAGGGACTACCTTAAACATTCATATTCAAAAATCAGTCACAGGGAACAAGTCCTATCCAAGGTATAAAGTATTTAAGAAAAAATATTTTTTCTATTTTTCAAGTATCAAAACTAAATCAAATGTTGCATTTATCAGAGGAGGACCATTACACACATACACCTAATGGGGAGAAATACATGTAGTTTGAATTTCCTCTTTGGATTATTAGATACATAGGCATTGATTAAAAATTTAATGGGAAGTGGTTGAGGTCAGGTTAACCTACCTTATTCCCCCTTTTAAGGACTAAACCTAGTGTTGAAAGTGGACATAGGGTTTCAAAAATAAGGAGAGGTCTTTTAGATATCACACACATGATGAGCCATGATATCATACATAGAGATGGATTATTAGGTGAACCAAATTGTATTAAAACAAAGAGGCATTACACATAGACAAATATAGATGTTATCATTTGGTACAAGAATCCATAGATTGATAGATTCTTCTTGGCAGCTCTAGAAACCCATATCTAGATCTGAGTGACTCAAAGTATAATTTAAGCTCTTCAGTCACCTAATTTTTTTTCTTAAACTTACATAAAATAGTAAAAACACTAGGTATATTAATCTCTTAGGTCATTTTTATTTATATAAAGTGTAATTGTTTAATCATATTCTACATTTTACATTCAAATTAATGTATCATTTATATATTTTATACAATACAAATAAATTCAAAGTTTTATACTTTTTTAGGATCACATAATAAAAATAAGGTAAAACATATTAGTGAACCCACCATTTGTATAGAATGTATAAAATACCTAGGTTTCCCTTAGGCTTTTGTATGCATGTGAATAACACATGCTAAAATATGCAATCAACTCCTTGAGGTCTAGCTAAAGTAGCCAATGTAATGGATGGGATAAAAGGTTTGGTTGATTTTTTGGTAGAAAAAGATTTGGGATAGGTGGAAGTGATGGTTTCTCGTGATGGAACCAAAATACCTCAATAACATCTTAATTTTCATTAAGAGAGTTGACCTTTATAAAAACTAATCTCTAGGGTCTTTTGGTCTCTGATATCATTAAAAGGTAAAATTCTTAGTCAATGATGGGTTCAAGGAAATGAGGGAGATCAAGTTATATGACCCATGGGAAAATGTCTACTCTATTGGGTTGACTTTGCCTGGTCAATGTCATACACTAAGTGTGAATGATATAAGATGATGCTATACCCAAGTAGAAGAAAGAGATGTGGATTTGAGGCTAGGATTGGATAAAATTGTATTAGTATCCTCTATCCTAAGGGAGGATAATGATAGGTGGATCAGGGATGTATTCTTTCTCTTCTAGTGTGGCTAAAGAACCTACAATTAGGTGAGGAATAGGAGTGGATTGAAAGACCACACATATCAACTTACTACTAATTTTAGATTGTGTGATGATGGTGGGACCATGTAATATAAATTTAGGGAATAGACTATGCTAGATAGGACTTGGTATCTAGGTGAGGGTCATATGAAGAAGACTAGGTAGGATCTAGGGAGAAGTGTATGAGCTTATTCAAGTAATGACTTGTAAAGTGTGCTTACTAGAATGTTGAAGCAAGGCTTGGTATATGGTACTTGTGTAGATGAACAAGGATTATGTGTTATGTGGTTTCATTCATGTATTGCCAAGGATTTTGATATGGATTACATGTGTTAGCAAGGATTTTGACACTATTTTTTTTGTTTTTGTTTTTTTGGACTTTTTTTGTTTTTTTAGAAATAAATGCTTATTTGCTGAAAATGAAGTGCTGAAAGTAAAAGAATAACAAAGCTAAAATTAAAATAATGCAAATCTCTCTTTTTATCTTTTTCAATTTTTGTAATGTATGCCAAGAAGGAGAGAAGGAACCTATGCTATTATGTAAGATTCTATTTTTTCCTAGCTTTACTTGTATGTAAACTATATGAGATGTTTTTGTTTGTTTTGAATGAAATAAAATAAATGAATGTAAGTAATGTGATACGAAAATATGATTCAAAACAATAGATATAAAACACTTCCTATGGTTTTTTATTTTTCATAGAAAAATATATTAACTTTTCAACCCTTATAATTTGCTACAAACAAACTCTATTTTTAATGGATTGTTAAGATGAAAATAAGAGATGCAAATTCTGATTTTTTATTTTGAAAGATTTTGTATTTAACACACCTTGTTCTTTTTATTTTCCTATTTAGGGACACATTAGAAGTTGGAAAGGTATGGTTCTATTTATAAGGGTTTTTCATTGGCTTTTATATGTGTATTCAGCATGCTCAAGAATCTACGGGTTTTTTTTATACTAATGACTTTTGATGATTATGAATGCATTTGGAAATTTATTTATTATTTATATTTGCACTATGTGACTTATTTAGACTAACCTATTTATCTTATTCTAGATTTTTTCACATGTATATGTTTTTAGAGTATGGGTAGTGACTATTAGGTTTTGAATTTCATGTAATTTGCTTTTTTCTAATTATGTTTTTCACACACCTTCGATCTTTGGAATATTTATTCAAAAAGTCAACATTAGGCATTTTTTATCCTTCACATATTTTTTATTTTATAGAAAGTGTTTGTCTAAACTTTTGTTTTCAAATTTTACTCATAAAATGTGGTCTTTGCATCTTTTTTTCAGAACTTGTGCATCTTCAAAATGTTTGTTCACTTCTCTTATTTCAACTTTGCCTTCACATATTTTACCCTTCACAATTCTTTTTTGAAATTTGTGTTTTCAAACTTGTGCTCATTAAAGGTTTTTGTATTAGGTTTTATGGCATTATCCCGCTACACTTCTATCTTGGAGAAGTTCATACACAACATGAAGTCTCTAGGCAAGTGGGTGAGAGATATTTTTACACTTGGTTAAATCTCACTACACCACAACCATGGGGTGGTCTGTGTAAGCCTAATGATGATGTCATATATCTAGGAAAGTAGGTGAGTGAGATGATGCCATGTAGAAAATTATCACTACACCATAACCCTTGGAATTTCTATGTAGACCTTGTAGTTTGTTAGAGAATAGGAAAGTAAGATCACAATGCATGGAAAAATATCACCTCACAATAGAAATAGCTACCATAATGAACTTGAAGATTCAATTGAGTAATGAAAGAGTGAGGAGAAGCCATGTGGCATGATCCCATCATAACTAAGGATATGTTAGCTATGCAACCAACAAAGTATGAGCCTAAAATTGATGACCTGTCTACCTATTAAAATCATTAAAAGGCCTTGGAGAGTGAGAAGGTTGCCAAGTGTCAAGGTGGGACCTGCATAAGCACTACCTAAAAACTAACATCTAAAGGTAGAATACATGGAATATTTGGTATTACATGAAATTAATGATGAGATGACACGTGTCCAAGGATATAACATGGCATTTTTTAAATGTATAAAAAGCTTATATGGCATACCTAACAAAGTGAAGTGATAGAATTTGAATTAAATGAGTAAAGCAAAGATTGGAGATGTTGGAAATTAATGGTGCATGAATTGAATTAAATTATTATACTTGAAGTTATATCATCAAACTATAAAGTGACATCATGCCTATTGATTTCTAATAAATTCATGATAACTTGCACTCAAAAGAGAACTTAAATCCCTAGTTTTCTATGTTCAATTGTGAATTTCTTCCAATAAGCCAACACATAATAAAATTATCATGAAAATCATATAATTAAATTAGGTATCAATGGCATCTTCATCCAAGGCATTCAAGGGGTGATGCCACCTTCCAAATTCTTCGTCAAGGACTCCATAAAGTACATTGACACTATTTTTTGTTTGACTATGTTTAATAATGAGTATACTAATTATTTAATTCTTTAGGACATAGTTGAGGACTTAGATACCCATTCAAATGAATAATTCATGATATCCTCATAGTAGAAGTTGGTATCAAACTTTATACCATTAAAATGTCAAAAACTACACTTTGTAGTGATAAAACTTGAAGTCATACCTTGCATTGACTTGTTGTGAGACTTATTATTTGTTGGGAAGGTAACTAGAGGTGTATTTATACACCAACTAATCCATAAAATGGTAGTTTATTTCATATAATATTATTCCTTCCAATGGTATCTCCAACTTCCAATTGTAGATGCTATATTTGATGGACATTAAGTGGAGATGTGGAAAAAGACAACTACCATTAAAAATGATCTAAGGAAATGGATCACTCTTGGAGAGGTTTTCAATCTCAAATCCAAGGAGATAGTTCCAATTACCAAGTTCCATATGGGTATCTACATTATAATGGCATTGTTGAATAAATTATATGGTCTCCATAGCATCCATAATCTCCATCTAGAATGGGTACCATTACTATACCTAATGATGACTTCTGAGTTGTCCTTTTCACTAGGGGAGATAATTAGTGCAAGGATAAAAGAGTATATGTTAAATAATGATAGGAGACCCATAGGAATCCATTCATACTTGATGCCTTATCTATTGAATGATATCATGGGCACTGTCTACATATACAATGGATCACTTTGGAGCCCAGACCTAGACTATGTTAAAAATTGGGTAAGTGATTCATTTTATTTCCTCCACATCTATTCATACATGAGTATTATATTAAATATTACTAATAAAATATACCATCAAATATGGAGGGAAATTCATGAAGAACCCCTACTCAAAATATCATAGAATATTATTAAGACACTAGGGCTTAGTGGGGATTATTTGCTTTACCCTAACTAGATGGTGATCATGGTCATGGGAAATAAGGTTTCTCTATTATGGATCCCCAAGTTTGTCCCCAAAAATATGGTTGAATAGGAGATGTCCTACTAGCTATGGTGGAGCATGGAAAAAATCTTGAATAAAAATAAGAAAGGACTATTTAATGGTTCCTCCCTAATGATAGGTTAGATGAGTTATACCATCAGAAAATACTTTGGAGAAGATGGAAAGAACAAAGAGTATTATTCATTAGATTATATTTCACATAGAGACTAGTATCCCCATGGTCTAATGTAGAAGCATATATAAGACCTTAACATCCCATACCAACATGAGATGTATGACCATGATTTCATTTTTATCAATGCAAAAGATGATGCTAAAGTTTTAGAGAGAGCAAAGGTAATTAGTTTGATTGAGAAGATTTTGAGGATTATTTAGAGAGAGCCTTATATACTAATTATTAATGCACACACTAGGCTCCCTAATAATTTTGGGTGGTCAATTTAAGACTACTAGATCTCACACAATTCCCAATAGCCTCAATACCAAAGAACCTCTTCTCAAGTACCACCCATGATGATGATCATAGCTAATCAAGATCATAGTGTGGAGGAGACCCCAATGGTTTCAATTTCATCTCAAGAAGGAAAATCTCACACACCACCACTTTTAATAAGGGTTGTGAATCAAGAGTAATAGGTGGAAGAAATTCCAGCTACTTCCATTGGTTCGGGTGGTTAAGAGTAACCAATTTGTATAGATTCTTTAGATATAGAAGAGGAAGGCATCCCTATTTCCTCCTTAGTTACAACTACTATTAATGTGGAGGTTACTTATTCCTCCACTCAACAAATTTCCCCCTTACTTGACAAAAGTAAAAGCTATTACAAAAGGAAACCCAAGGCCCTTGGAACCCTTATGTATGAAACTATTGAATCTTCATTGTAATAGGAACCAATAGACCATGGATAGATTTCAATCAAGATGGAACTTAAGGATGAATAAGAGGATAAATAAATACATAAGGCTAAGGTATTAATCCTTCAAGGATTGAAATGAAAATAACCACTTGAGGGTGAGAAGTGAAGTAAGGATGTATCTCTTTCAACTGGCTCAATCCTTATTTTTTCTACAATCCCTTTATTTTCTTTATTCCTCATACCACTATTATTTCATTAGATCCTATTATTGCTACTTATGTTGTGTCCACAATTCCATTTGTTTCTAGTGTTGGATTTGTTTCTCAATCCCCTACTATTTATACTTCCACTCTTATCACCTCAATCACCATTCCCCTATAAATCAACCTAAAAAGGTTAAATTCAAGAGAACCAAAGGAGTTGTGAAAATTACACAGTTACATGTTTCTTCTACCTAATTAGGATTTCCAATGCCTTCTTCCAATTATACCTAGTCCACTTTTTTTTCCCCAATGAAAAAATATGGAAATAATAATCTTGTATATATTATTCACCCAATGCCCTAGTTTTATGGTATTGATTGGTCTAATATAATCTGGCCATAAATACTAGACCCCATACAAGCACATGCTTAAATGCTATCCTTAGGAGACATGCTAGCTGAGACTACTACTAAGGATACTCAACCATTTGACTCTACCTAATTGGTGATTAGTTAGTGAGTGGTTGATTTGGAGTCTCAAGCTTCCCAAAGCCATAATTTGAGTATAACAAATCTTCCCATAGTGAGTTATATCTTTGACAAATCCAAAAGAATCATCCAATGGGTTAAGAAGAGGAAAATGGATAATGACACTAGTAGAGGTACAATTTTGGAGGAGAGAAAAGATGTATTCTCTTTTTTAAAGATGAAAAATAAGAGGCTAGGTGAGTCTCCTTAAAACAAAGATTTCAAGTGATACCCCAGGACTCAAACTGAGGATTTGATATAACTCTATGAGGGGAATTAATAGGCTAGGTGAGAGCTAGATCAAGAGATTGAACAGGTTAGGGAGTAACAACAAATTTTTCATATTCACATAGAAATTAAAGATGATATTTAGAGCATATCCCTTTAGTTATACACCATTTTGAATGCCATTAGTTTAATTTGAGTTGAACTACCTCCTCATGTCATTGAAACAAGAAAATTGTTCAATTATTTAAAGGAAGACAAAAATAAATTGAATTTTCCTGAACTATATACAAATAATAAACATATCTATTTAAATTTTATGACACCATTAGAGGTAGAAAATACTATCAAATTTGTGGTCATCTAGACACAATAGGCTAGGGACTAGGTTTCAATCACAAAAACCTTGATCCCAAAGTTTTTAGAACATAAGAAGTTAATATTAAAGATCTTAGATGAATTGAAGCTCTCTCAAGTAAGGGAATCTATAGGAAATTTAATAAGTAGAGTCAATATTTATCAATTAATTTAGTAGCATTTTACAAACTTTAATCAGAGGCTCAAAGGGCTCACATTAGAGGAATTGAATTAGAGCTAATTTTTTTGAGGAATAAGGTTAAATAAGTAGATATTTTTTGGGTAGAATATAGGGCCACTAAAGCTAAACATGCACACTTGCTGGTGTAAGTTAGTAGAGTACATAGGCCATCTTTCTTAAACATGGACATCATCAAGTTGTAGTGTGAAGCAAGTTACAAAGAATACCAAGAGTTGGAGGCCAAAAAAATGGATATGGACCTACCATCCAACTCTGAACTAGTTACTTTAGTTCCTTGTACTACTTTAGCTTCAACTATATAACCATCAACTTCAACTAAACCTTTTTTTTGAGGTTAAATTTGTAAGTATATTACATGGAGAATTAATTGATGTAACTAGAGTATATTTAATTGTAACATATACATGTAATAGTTAAAAACTTTTGTAAGCATACACAAATTGTATTATGATGGAAAATAAAATCTATATTTGGAAATATAGTTGTGATCAACTATAATATACATGTAGGCTTTGCATCAATTATAACTCACATTCTAATTATTAAAATGTAACTTTGAATTTTGCATGGATTTGATGGTGAGGTAACCCATCCCCAAATATATTTATACATGTAATCCTTTTGTATTTAGGATTAATAAATTTATCAATATATGAAGAAGTCTATTTTGATTGGCATGCAACTGTGTCGATGATTTTCCATTCCAATTCTATGTAATTAACTATGTTTTATTTTCTTGGCTATTTGATTCAGTAATTTGAAGTGTGAAAAAGATATGGATAATTTCTTTTGTTATGATGTATGTTAGTTTAAATATGTGTAATATATATTAGATAATTAACAAGTATCAAGTAAATTATTTCAATTCTCTGAGTATGCATTGTTTTATTTTGATATATGTTTCCAGGTGTAAGCCATTGCTGCCTTAGATACATCTCTAATCTAAGTGATAATATATTGAATAAGAGTGTGACATAACAACTATAAATAATAACAACCTTTAGTTGAGATCCCATAGTTTACTATATTAATTATTCCCTGGATCCTCTTGTTGTATTTTCATGTGAGTGTGAAAAAACTATTAGCTATAAATATTGGTATTAAAAACACTTGTCCATAAAGATACTATCTAAAAATTAATCCTTATAAATACCAAAAATATTTCTTTTCTACCTTACCTTTCTCTTTTTGAAGTTTATTTCATCAAGATCTACCCACTTTAGAATAGGGTCCATCCATCTAAGTCATATAGGTTTTATCCCAATTCTAGGTTTCATTCATCCACACATACACCTAGTTAACAACCTAAATGCTTAGCCTACTATTCCATTACCTAGTTATTCAAATCATACCTAAAATTCATTCCCTAGAGAGGAGTTCACCTCCATTGAGATCCTAGAACATTAGAGGTTACCTCGTTAGTTATAGGGTGTGAATAAAATTGAGATCAATATAAAAAGCTGACACTAGAAGGAGGAATACTTTTGTGCCTTCCCTAGTATAGGTTATCCCCTATATTTGAGTTTCACTGGAGACACTCAAGAGAGTAATCGAGTTTAGAGATCAAACTAGTATTTTAGTTTGACCTTTGTCCATCCATTGAAGGCCTAGATCTACACCACTTATCTCCACCATATCCCATATCATAACACCTTCCCTAGTGAGAGATATCTATCCCATTAATCCTCCTATGACTCAACCTTAGTTAGTTTGATCCATCATTGTAGTCCCAAGGGATGCCCATAATCTTCCAAGGAATATAGAGAAGTATCTACCTTCTTTCTCCTCTTTAGGAGGAAGAATGGCAAAGGAGAATATTAAGTCCTTCAAAGCTAATTTAATATTAATGAATGTCACTAATGAATATGATGCATGTAGGATTTTCCCTTTTGCATTATAGAATGCAACTTATGACTGGTTCCTCAATTTTCAAGATAACTCTATTACTTCATGGAACTCATGCTAGAGCACTTTTCTTGCTCAATTTGGACAAGTTACCATTTTGAATATGGTATACCATATTTTAAATATTATGAATAAGGATTCAAATGATCCAATTTAATATTTTAATATAAGGTTTTAGAATATGTACATTTGGTTAAGTGATACATATAAACCACTAGCATCACTAGCACTCAAAATTTACAAGAATTCCTTGGATCTAATTACCACAATATTTTTGAAAAGATATTTTACTACTAACACTCTATCACTGGCCTATGAAGAAGATATCAACATTGATCAAAAGCTAAATACACACATACCAAGAACTCTCAGCCTTAATTTTGGTTTCCCACCTTTGAATTTAATGCCTCATATAAATTAGAATTTTCTAGAATTCAACCAAAATTAGTTGTATGCAATACCTCCTATGACATAACACACAATGAATTAAAGTTATGGATTCTTGAAAAAATATACATAAATGAATGGTAATCAACATAACCAAAACAAATTACCATCTAATATTATAGTTATGTAATGTACTAATTCTACCAAAGTAGAATTGGATTCTATACATAAATGGTCCAAAAACTAAACAATGACTTATTGGGCATGTAGAGGAAGATGTGTAATACTAATAGTTATAATAATAATTAAAATTTTGGGTTTCAAATATATAACAACATTTCAATAGGTCTACAAATATTACAAAACAATAACAAGATATTAAGTTGGTAGAAATTAACATAGTGGAGACAACTCTGCCCAATTGGTGTAGAGTTCAATATACATCACAACATGGTAAATTTGAATGTGTTTATTTTTTTTCATCATTCAATATCTTCCAAAGGGAAATGGTGAGGTAGGATTTGATGAAAAATCCACTAGATTTCCCCCATTACTCTAATCCCTCAAGCACTACCATGGTTTTTGAAACTCATGAATTTCTTTTCCCAAATGAGGATGATAATATACCAGATGATAATTCTAATGAGGTACATGCCTTAAAATAGTATCAAATAGGTAATTATAATTTGAGGAACAAAAAACCGCTCACAATGTCTACTCCTCCAAATAATATGATTATTCCACCAAATTTGAAGGATGATAACAATCCACCTCCCACAAAAAGGAAGGATCATCCCCAAAACAAGGAGGAACAAAGAAGAGGAGGGGAAAAAAAGAGGATACAACATTTTTTAAGACATGAAGAAAATTAACGTGAACATCACTTTTCATGAATTTTCACATATTACTAAACAAAAAGAGCTCATGTGTAGGTCTATCACATGAAAGTATGCTACATAGAAGATAAAGGTTACCCATACAAATCTCATATACAAAAGTAAGCCATGAGTTACTCTTTTCCTATTAACTATTAGAGAATTTGTAAAAAATATTCATAATTTTTTAGTTTATTCTAGATATTTGGTTACTGTGATGCCAACTTCTTTTTGTCAAAATTTTGGATTGACTCTAAACACATGTAAGAAGATAGTTTCATAGTTAGATAAAATATTGGTGCCTATGATTGGAGAATTGAATGATATATGCATTCAAATGGAATCTAAGCCATGTGTGAAGATAAATATTTATATACTTGTGGTATATATCCTAGAGGGACATGGACTACTACTATGGTCAAAGATGTTGAATAGATATGTAGCAATAGACTTCTCTCATTTTTAGTTGCCATGAAGAGTTGTTCCAAAACAAATTTGAATTGATCAAGAAAAAATAATGAAGCACCCCATCATGGAGTATAATACTAAGAATTAAGAGGTAAGTTATAAATCCCCAACTCTTAAAATTTATACTTTTACGATAAAGTATGAAGTGCAAGAACTAAAAGTCTAGGGACCTTCCTAATTATGTACTATCTATTTTGATGGTGCAAGATACAAGCAAGGATCAGGTGTGGGTGTTGATTTAGTTGAACCATAAGGTAAGAAGTACCTATCAACCTATATTTTGTAATTCCCTTACACAAACAACAAAGCAAAGTATGAAACATTGATTTTGGGACTATAATTCACTATAAAAAATAATACCATGTAGATGTTAATATATGGAGATTCAAAACTATTAATTAATTAGGTTAGAAATAAATACCAGACAAAATTATCATATCTAAAAAGATATAATCATAGGTCATGGGATTTAATTGAGTAATTTTAAGCCTTAAATATATTAATTATTCATAGAGAACATAATCAAGTTGCTAACTCACTGGCTGCTTTAGCTACCAATTTGGCACCATTGCATGAATTTAAGTTGTAGATATTTTCCATTGAGATCATACCTTACCCATGTGTTCTTGATAATGTGTAAAATTTATAGGTCTTTGATGATGACCAATAAACTATCCAATTCTTAAACAATTTAGGATAATTTAAATCTCAAATCATTGATTGCCAAAAAATCAATTATCTATGCCAAGATGAATTGAGAGAAGAATAAGTTATTCAACTCAATGAAAATCATCTTCATTTAGGGATGGTCACTTTAGAGAGATTATTTGATATAGACCCCCAATATTATCATTTGAGTCAATCTAAATTCAATTATTCTAATTTCAATAAATAGAACTTGGAAGATGAGAGTAATCCATGTTATGGCAATATTGGTCTCAGATGCACTCCAAAAGAAAGACAAAGGATAAATTATTTACTCATCTAGTATAAATATGTGATTTCATGGGCATATAAGTACTTGAAGGTTTTTAACCCAAGACACATACCCATACAATCCCACAAAATATAGACCATAAGCCAACCAGGAAAAGATAGAGGGCTATCAATCCCATCCTAGAATGACTCATCTAGAATGAAGTATAGAAGTTGTTAACTGAAATGATAGTGTTTTGTATTAAGAATTCTACTTGGGTTTCCAACTTGGTTTTAGTCAAGAAAAATAATGGGGAAATCATATTATTTTTTAATTTTGGGAACTTGAATAAGGCTTCTAAGAAAGACAACTACCCTTTACCTTCCTTGGATGAGGTGATCTAGATAGTAAGTGGTTCTAGAATGATGTCCTTCTTGGATGGTTTTTCAAGATATAACTAGGTGCTAGTTGAATCTAAATGTAGAATGAAGATTGCATTTACCATAAAGTAGGGTACTAATGCATACAAGAGGATGAATTTTGGATTGATTAACACATGAGACACCTTTTAGATAGCCATAAAACATGAATTTCAAAGGATAATAGGTAAATGTAAAATTATTCACATGGATAACCTCATTATTTTCTTAAAGAATATAATTGATCACATAGACCATCCACAGTCAATATTTTAAAAATACATAAGGTTTGGCATCTTGATAAAACCTAAAAAGAACATATTTGGTGTTACTATGGGAAAGATCTTAGGCCACATTATCACAAAATAAGGAATCACCATTGATCCAAATAGAGTTTAAGGGATTTTTAAGATGGCATTCCAAAACATCAAGAATGAAATCAAGTCCTTTAAAAAGATAAATTTTGTGAGTAAGTTTATCGATAGGTTTAAAGAAATCATTAGACCTCTGAATGTAATGATCAAGTAAGATGCTAAAGTGGAGTTGACACTAGAGGCTCAAAAGTCTTTTCAAGACATCAAGGATGACATATCTCAAGCTCTAGTGTTAATAATCCTAGAATTCAATTAATAATTTTTATTATATTTGATTGTTTCAAAACACATGATTGCTATGGTGATTACTGAAAATAAGTATGAAAGTGAGCATCCTATTATATTCATAAACACAAATTTAAAGGAAATGGAACTTAGGTACTCCATAATAGACAAGAAAAGTTTTGATTTGGTCAAAGTGGTAAAGAAATTTAGACATTACAAATTGAGAAATAAAACTATCATTATTGTGATAGGCCCTATTGTTAATATTCCTTTACAACATAATGAATTGAGAGAGCTTAGAGGCAAATGGATGGAAAAAGTATAGGATTTTGATTTAGAAATCAAGCCTTCCAAAATTGTCAAAGGACAAGGCATCATTCATCTTATGACTGACCCATGCATCACCATTGAGGAGGTTTGTCAAACCTAGGTATGTAAAGGAGACTGGTATGTTGATATCATTAAAAATTTACTCATATCTATTTTTTTCTAAGAACTTAATAGAGAAAAAAAGAGATATTTGAGGCCTAAAGATGATCATTACATGATTACTGTTGACCAATTTTGCCCACAAGAAATTTTTTTGGTCCCCTTCTTCCCTTGCTATTCATGACAGTCATTTTTGGGTGCACAATTTCAATGAGTTTGGTTCATGGCCTGGTTCAAGTGGTTCAATGACCTTTGGTTCAAAGGTCCATCTTCAAGTTCAACATCTTGATTCATCAATGGTTGAACCATTAAACCATTGAACCATTTTTGGTTCAATAGGTTTGGTTCATCAGGCTTGGTTCAAAGGGAGAAGTTCATCGGCCTTGGTTCACTAGTTCATCGACGCGCAATGGTTGAACCCTTAAACCGTTGAACCATTTTTGGTTCAATGTCTTGGTTCAAGGGTATGCCCTTGGCTGAAGGGGAGTATTCAAGTTCAAAATGCCCTAGTGGAGGGTAGACACTTCAAAAGAAAAGGACTTGGGTAAATTTGGTTTTTGTTCAAAGTTTAAAGTTTAAATTTGTCAAAATTGACTAAGTCCCAAATTCCTTTAGACTTTTTGCCTGAAGGAATTCCTTCAGAAAAAAAGTTTGAAGGAATTTGGGCACAACTCAAATCAAAAAATCAAAGGCCGGGTAGAATTTCCATGGACTTTTTGTCCATGAGAAAATGTCTGTAGACAAAAGCCCATGGAAAATACACAGAACAAAGAAAACCCGAGAAAATTATTCGTGAGGACCCGGGGAAAAATTTGGAGGACAAAAGGACCCACCAAAGGACCTCAATGGGTAGGTGCCCTTGTGGGGGACTCTTGGCCAAATGCAAAGGAGACACTTTCAAAGAGTCAAAGGATCACCTTCCCCTGGAAAGGTGCTAAGAGGAAGCAAAGCCGCAGAGAAGCCATGAAGACCCGATGACATTTTGATGGGGACGGTGACATCTCAGAGGACATCAAAATTAACAAAACAAGTTAGCCATTGGTTTTTAAACTAATGATGGCCATATGAATGTCAAAGTTAGTGAAACAAAATGGCCATTTATTTTCAAACTGAGAGAGAGCTAACCAAGGGGCCATAATGCAGCGACCCGCTAAGATTCACCCCCGAGGGCCGAAGGAGATAGAAGAGAAAAAATTGAGAAAAGACAAGGAGACAAGCATGGAATGAGCAAGTAGTTAGTCCAAGTGGCACCAATTTGAGAAGTGACTCCAGAAGGTGAAATAGTTCCTACAAATTGATCATTGGGGATGCAAACAGCTAGCAATGCAACTAGTTTCTCCATTTTACATTTAATGAGTAGACAAACCATGTATTAACCTTGAAAAGGCAGACTTCAAACAGACAAAGCACATAGCTCATTAATGTTTTGAGTAGCTTGTTCTTCCTAATGAAGGGACATGATAGGCCACTTGTAAAAAAGGAGCGCCAGATGGGCCTCCTTGCTTCTCCTATATATTGAAGACTTGTCATTTTAAGAAAGATATTTCACTTTTGTAAGGCGTAGCCCTGGCAAAATTTCCACCTGAATCAATAAACACAATTTTACCTCCATCTTGGATAGATTTTTCTGTGTATGTCTTGAGTGTTTGTTTGTGTTCAGTCATTGTCTCTTAATGCTTTCATAGGCCTAACACCAACACACCTATTTTCTACAAGGTGCCATTTCTGTAGCTGATAAGAGGAGTGTAGTATTTGAGAAGTTTAGAACAAAAGATATCACTTACAGTGTGCATTCCACAACACCTTGGTGAAATCTCTATTTTTTTGTGTTTTCATGAAAGCCTCCCTGCCAATTTCTTGCAGCCTAGTCCCTCTACCAAGTGTGAAGTGTATGTATGTATTTGTCTGGTTTTAAGTGTGGATGTGAGAAGGTCAAATTATTTTGGTGCATCACCTCTTTAGAGTAGTTTGTTTTCCTACAATATCTCTCTTTTTTCATCCCCCCCATTATATCTATATATATGTATGTGTTTGTAATTACTAAAATGAACATGATGCATCAAAGGGAGCTAGCCCTTATCTAGAGACTCTCCCCTCCAGCTTCGCTAGTCCCACAGGTGAGAGGCGAGTTTCCATAGTTGTGAGGAGAAGGCAAGAGCTTAGCCTCCTGCCAAGGGTGCGATCTTTGACGTCAACAGTTTTGGCACGCCCAGTGGGACATAGTTTGATAACTCAGTAAGGTTTCAAGATTGATGCTAGTCCTATCATAGCAAATTTAAGTTTTCTAGCATCTGGCAACTCCACTGGTAAGAGATTTAGTTTTCCAATTAAGACTAGTTTATTAACTTTCTATGCCTAAAGTCACCAGAAGGTCTGCTTCAAAAAGGGTTCCTTTCGATTTTGTTGAGTTGCCTTTGAACTCTAAAAAAAGACAATGATTTGAGAGGACCCATCCTTATACAACAAGAAATCCTCCTAGACCTATTGTAAGGGATGCAGATGAAGCAGAGCCCTAGTTATAACCCATCCTGGTGATGGCATTGCCTTTTGTGGCTTTTCATGGTTAGATCCCCTTGAATCTCCCATGCTATTATCCAATTATGGGAATAGCCCTAAAAAATGTGCCTTATTTTGATGGAGAGAGGCCCATTATAGTCATCAAGCATATTAGGAATATTGCTAACCTCTGCAATATTCACAATGTAACAAAGGAAAATATCACCATCAAATTGTTAGCATTGTCTCTCAAAGGCAAGGCTCTTGACTAGTATGAAACTTTGCCTATAAATTCAATACATTCTTGGAATGAGTTGGGTACTTAGTTGATAGATCATTTTGGGGAAAAGAGCGATGGCCTCTCACTTGCTGACTAGCTGATGACCATAAAGAGAGCTCCACATGAGTATATGCAGGACTTTAACATGCAGTTTCAAAAGACTTGGAATAGAATTCCCATCTTGGTAAGACTGACTCCTAGCTATGCTTTCTTATACTATTTAAAGGCATTAAATAGTGATATTGTTGTGATGATACAATCTATGGGAGGGCATATACTACCTGCTGCTTATGACATAGCCATAACAGCTAAAAATTGCTTAGTACAGGCTGGGAAAATAGCCCCTAGGCCTCACATGCCACTTTTCCCAAAAATGCTACCTCCAATTTAGACCTTTGCTCCCACATTGGCCCCTCTGCCTACCATAGAGAAACCAGCTATTGTTCCATCCAATGAGCTTCATGAAGTTAAGAGTCTATTGTAGAACATGTCAAATGAACTTGTAGCTCTTAAAAGGCAGCAAGCTCAAAGCAACAGGCTGAACTAGGGGTATCAACATTATGGTCAAGCCCTTAGACCCTATTTTCAAGGCTATAATCAAGGATAGGGTCAGCTCACTTAGACTAGACCATTTTAAAACTACAATTCAAGCCCCCCTTCATCATCTAAAGTCATGGTGCTGGTTCAGAATAATCTAGTAAAAGTGTAGCCAAGTTGTTTGACCATGGGATATGCTCAAGAATAGGCTATTTACACAAATGAGATGATGAATTATTTCTAGAATGTAGAAAACTAGGTAGTTGCTCATTCCCAAATTTTTGAGGCTCCAACTCAACCTAGTATGAGCAGTAATCAGGCCTAGCCAGATTCTACCCTCATGAATCATCTAGAGGGGGAATTTTATTGAGTGAATTATGTGGGCACTGCAAAAAATTAGGCTAACTATGTTGCAACCAACACATGATTTAAGAGAAGAGAAATGGGAGAAGCTCAGGCTACCACTCAGGCAGTAACAACACCTTATCCATTGCACTCCAATTTAAAGGCCCCAAACTTTAGGTAGTGCTTTGTGCCTTCGGCCCCTCAAGCTGTAGCACAGGTTGGAGTCAACCCCAAAGAAATCTTGAAGGGAGGTAGTCCCTAGGTCAATATAGTGGACCAAATGAAGAATTTGCATATGAACATCTCTTTATGGGATTCATTGTCTCTTCTAGGATAGAAGGATGTATTGAAGAAGGAATTGCATGAGCTGGATTGACAAGCTATCCCAACAAGCACTGATAATGTTTTGATGACAAATGGGCAACCATCCACTTCAGGTCAGGTAAAAAAGGAATAGAAAATTCCCCCTTTCTATGTATCCTTGGTCATAAGGGATTTCTTGGTACACAACTGCATAATTGACAGTGGGGATAGCACCTCAGTGATGCCCAAGTGCATAACTGACAAGATGGGACTGAAGTATGAGGAGATGAACAAAGGAGTCCTACAGCTAGATGGGACACCTACAAAAATAGTTGGAATTTTGAAGGGTTTAGGCTTGACATTGCATGCTTGCCCAACTTTCTCAATTCCCCATGATATAGTGGTAGCAAATGTTACTCCTTATTTCACAATTTGCTTATCCAGGGACTTCACATCAAAGATAGGTGGCTATCTAGTAGCAAATTGGTCCTATTTGGTTTTTAAAACCAAGTATGGGACCAAGGTAAAAATAAAATTTGAGCCACTCTACAAGGACCATCTTAAACTATACTTGCCTAAGGCAACGAATGTCAGTTACACCATTATCGACCTAGAAGAGTCCCATACAGACCAATCTCCATCCTCTACTCTTGAAGGAGTTGCAGACCTACTCTTGGATGAGTGGGGAAATGATAACTTCAAACATGATCTTTACAAGTTCATTGAGGAGACAGACCTTAGAGTCTACTACATGCATGAGGAGGGTGCCTTCATACCTAATATAATGAAGGCAGGCCAAGAGGACCTAGGCCTATGGCAGCTATATTTTGGCAGTTCCAAAAGTAGGCTGGGAGCTGGTGGTGGGGTGATGTTAGTCTCCCCTTCAAAGGATAAGTAATTTTCAACTTTTAGTTTCCATTTTTCTTGTAAAATCAATGTTGTAGAATATGAGTCCCTTATCCATGGGCTGTAATGGGCAAGAAAAAGAGGGATCAAGGAGTTGCAAGTTTTGGGAGACAATGAGCTGATTGTAAATCAGGTGAAAGGCTAGAATCTAACCAAGAATTCCTTGTTGAATTATTATAAGCATAGGGTCTAGGACTTGGTAGAAAATTTCCTCACTTTCAATATCGCTTCCATTCCTAGAGAGTGGAACAAATAAGCGGATAGGCTAGCAGCAATTGGTGCTCAGTTTGATGTTTCAAATGAAATAAGTTGAGGCTATGGTTCATGCAACTTAAAGGTGGTAGTTCAGCCCTCTATCCCAGATAACATTACAAATTGGCAAGTTTTTGAAAATGAATAGCAAATAGCTTTCTTCTTGAGGGAGGAAGCTGAGTTTACAACATAGAACCAGGTGAAGTTGCAACAACAATATGGCAATTGGATTATTCAGTTGAAGAATAATAAGCTCCCTAAAGGTTTGGTCATGCTTGAGAGCATCTTCAATGGAGATGACCAATTGAGAAATGACAAGGCATGCATCACAACCAAAGAGGAGAATTACAAAAGGGTTGAGATCTTCAAGGACAAGCTGCTTGCACTTGGAAAATTTCGCACGATTCAAGAAAGGTGAGCTTTCATTTTACTGTGTCAAGAATTTGTACATGTTTTTGCATGGGATTATAGTGAATTGAAGGGCTTTGACCCAAGACTCACCCATCACACCATCGAATTAGAAGAAGGTGCTAGGCTAGTTACATAAAAGAAGAGACCTGTCAACCCGATGATTGAGCCCCTCATGTAGAGGGAACTGGCCAAATTGATTGATTTTGGAATTATATTTCCAATCAAGCATTCCTCCTGGCTAGCCAACCTTTTTCTTATTAGAAAGAAAAATGGGGAAATTAGGTTGTGTGTCAACTTTAGAGACCTTAATAAAGTTTCTTTAAAGGATCATTATCCTCTCCCAAGCATGGAGCAGATCCTTTAGAAAGTAACAGGTAGTGAGTGCTTCTCCCTCTTGGATGGTTATTCAAGGTATAATCAAATTATAGTGCAAGGTTGTGACCAGCACAAAATGGACTTCACCACTAAATGGGGAATTTTTGCCTACAAGAAGATGCCATTTAGGCTATCTAATGCTGGTGCTACCTTTTAGTGAGCCATGGACATGGCTTTTGGAGGCTTGAAAACAACAACGTGCTAGTCTACCTCGATGATGTGATGGTATTCTCCAAGGAAGTGAGCCAACACATAGAACACCTTAGGAATTTTTTTGAAAGGTGAAATGAATTTGACATCTCTCTTAATCCAAAGAAATGCATGTTTGCTATTCATGAGGGGAAACTCCTTGGCCACATCGTGTCCAAGGAAGGCTTATCCATTGACCCTGAGAGAGTTTGTTCTATCTTGGAGATGTCCCTACCAAAGCACAAGAAAGGCCTATAGAGCTTCTTTGGTAAGATAAATTTCATTTGAAGATTCATTTTAAATTTCACAGAGATATTCAAGCCCCTAACCTCTATGCTGAGGAAGGGTGAGGAGTTCAGTTGGACAACACAAAGAAAAGACAGTGTTAAAGCCATCAAGTAGGCCATAACCTAGGCTCCTACTTTGATCAGCCTTGACTTCAACAAAGAATTCAACCTCTACACTTTCAGTAATGGAGAGGTGATCTCCGCCATGCTTACCCAAGCAAATGGTGATGACCTTGAGCAACCACTTGCTTTTTTTAGCCAAGGGTTAGAGGATTTTGAAGTCAGATACACGTATGTAGAGAAGCAAGTCTTAGTAGTAGTCTAGGGCCTGAAGGAATTTAGGCATATGTTGTCTAATAGTAGGATTCACCTCATGGTCCCACATCCTAATGTCAAGGATTTCTTGACCAATTGAGACTTAAATGAGAAGAGAGCAGGGTGGATCACCAAAGTGATGGAGTATGACGTAGACATCAAGATCACCAAGTTGGTGAGGGGAAGAGGCTTATGCGAACAACTTGCTATAGATTTCAAGAAAAAAGGGGAAGACAACTTGCTAATTCATGATGTAGCCATTACAGTAGAACCAGCTATCATGAAGGATTAGACGTCAGACTTGAGACATTTCCCTCCCACTGGTGAGTGCCCACAAGGTCTTGATAAGACTGGTAGAAGGTATTTCAAACTGCAGTCTCTTCCTTATGTCTTGGTTGATGAAGTATTGTTTAGGAAGGATCTCTCTAGGGTTCTTATAAGGTTCATTGGCCCAAACTAGGTTGATAAGGTACTATCTGAGCTCCATGATGGGCCAGTAGGTGGTCATTTCGCTCCTAGAGCTACTACAACAAGGATAATGAGAGCTAGCTATTTCTGGCCTACTCTTTTCAAGGACACCCATGCCTGGGTAAGGAAGTGCCAGAAGTGTGCACATTTTGATGGGAAACAATGGTTAGCTACCATGCCTCTATAACCTATTCAGGTGGAGTAACCATTCATGCAGTGGGGCCTGGATTTCATAGAGATGATCAATCTTCCCTCCAGCGCTGGACACAAGTGGGTCCTGACTACCACAGACTACTTCACAAGGTGGGTGGAGGCTATTGCTATAAAAGAGGCAAATGAAAGTGTGGTATTGGAGTTTTATGATGACTTGGTAACAATATTTGGAGTCTCGACCACCATAATCTCAGATAACACCTTAGCTTTTCTAGGAACCAAAACAAGTGAATGGGTGCTAAGGTATGATATATACCTCAGCACTTCATCCAATTATTACCTATAGGGGAATGGGTTGGCTGAGTCCACCAACAAAAATATGATCATAATCATAAAGAGGACCATGGAAGAAAATTAGAGGACTTGGCATGCCAAGCTAAAGACAGCTCTATGGGCTGATCAAATCACTCCGAAGAGAGTAATCAAAAACTCTCCATATACGCTCATAAATGGAAGGGAAGCTAGGATTCCCATCTCACTTGAATTACCAGCATTGGAACTCTCTCACTAGTTGTAATTAGAAGAAGGAAGTAGCATGGAGGTTAGGCTATGCGAGCTAATACAACTCCAAGAGGTAAGGGACCAGGCTATGGCTTCTATGACCAGTCGCCAACATCAAGTAAAAAGACACTTTGACAATAAATCTTCATCAAAAGATTTATCTAAAGGAGACATTGTCCTGAAATGGGATGAAGATCAAGCTAAGCCTAGAAAGCATGAAAAATTTGATGCCCTATGGAATGGTCCTTACATAATTACTCAGTGCAAGCATCATAATGCATTCCAACTCTCCAGGTTGGATGGTAAAGAATTACATATCCCAATTAATGGGATACATCTAAAGCATTGCCACTGAGTCTCCTTTCATCTATATATATTTTCCCCTTGTTTTCTTTCCATATTTTCCCTAAGTGTTATTACACAAGTAGTAGTTCTCTTAGTCTTGTGTGTGTTTTCTTTTCCTTGGAGGTAGATCTACGTGTTTGGTTCTAAATTATTGGGGCTGTTGCTAATTTTAAAGTCATAATTTGACTCTGTGCCTAATGGACTGCAAGGCAACTAGTCTTTAAGCATAACAGGCATACTTCCCCTAGGAGTCACCAATTTGTTGACCAATTTTGCCCATAGGCAAAATTTTTGGTCCCCTTCTTCCCTTGCTATTCATGACAATCATTTTCAGGTGCACAAGTTCAATGAGTTTGGTTCATGGCCTAGTTCAAGTGGTTTAGTGACCTTTGGTTCAAAGGTCCATCTTCAAGTTCAACATCTCAATTCATCAATGGTTGAACCATTGAACTATTAAACCATTTTTGATTCAATGGGTTTGGTTCATCAGGCTTGGTTCAAAGGGAGAAGTTCATTGGCCTTGGTTCACTAGTTCATCAGCATGTAATGGTTGAACCCTTGAACCATTTTTGGTTCAACAGCTTGGTTCAAGGGTATGCCCTTGGCTGAAGGGGAGTCTTCAAGTTCAAAATGCCCTAGCGGAGGGTAGGCACTTAAAAAGAAAAGGACCCAGGTAAATTTGGTTTTTGTTCAAAGTTTAAAGTTCAAATTTGTCAAAATTGACTAAGTCCCAAATTCATTCAGACTTTTTTCCCAAAGAAATTCCTTCAGACAAAAAGTTTGAAGGAATTCAGGTGTAGCTCAAATCAAAAAAGCAAAGGCTGGGTAGAATTTCTATGGACTTTTTGCCCACGAGAAAATGTATGTGGACAAAAGCCCACAAAAAATACACAGAACAAACAAAATTTGGGAAAATTGTCTATAAGGACTCAGGGAAAAATATAGAGGACCAAAAGACCCATGACCGTGAAGGGTAGGTGCCCTTGTAGGGGACTCTCAGCCAAACACAAAGGAGACACTTTCAAAGAGCTAGAGGGTCACCTTCCCCTAGAAAGGTGCTAAGAGGAAGCAAAGCCACAGATAAGCCATGAAGACCCGATGACGTTTTAATGGGGACGGTGATGTCCTAGAGGATGTCAAAATTAACAAAACAAGTTAGCCATTGGTTTTCAAACCAATGACAGTCGTATGAATGTCAAAGTTAGAAAAATAAAATGGCTGTTTGTTTTCAAACTGAGAGAGAGAGCTAACCAAGGGGCTAGAATGTAGCGACCCACTAAGAATTTGACCCCAAGGGCCAAAGGAGCCAAAAGAGACAAAATTGAGAAAAGATAAGGAGAAAAGCATGGAACAAGAAAGTAGTTAGTCCAAGTGGCACCAATTTGAGAAGTGACTCTGGCAGGTGAAATAGTTCCTATGAATTGATCATTAGGGATGCAAACAACTAGCAATGCAATTGGTTTCTCCATTTTACATTTAATGAGTAGACAAACTGTGTATTGACCTTGAAAAGGCAGACTTCAAACAAATAAAGTGCACAGCTCATTAATGTTTTGAGCAACTTGTTCTTCCTAATGAAGGGATGTGATAGGTTGCTTGTAAAAAAGGAGTGCCAGATGGGTCTCCTTGCTTCTCCTATATATTGAAGACTTGTCATTTTAAGAAAGATCTTTCACTTTTGTAAGGCGTAGCCCTGGCAAAATTTCCACCTGAATCAATAAACACAATTTTACCTCCATCTTGGATAGATTTTTCTATGTATGTCTTGAGTGTTTTTTTGTGTTCAGTCATTGTCTCTTGATGCTTTCACAGGCCCAACACCAATATACTTGTTGTCTACAAGGTGCCATTTCTGCAGCTGACAGGAGGAGAGCAGTATTTGAGATGTTTAGAATAGAGGAGATCACTTACAATGTGCATTCCATAACACCTTGGTGAAATCTCTATTTTTTTGTGTTTTCATGAAAGCCTCCCTGCCAATTTCTTGCAGCTTGATCCTTCTGCCAAGTGTGAAGTGTATGTATGTATTTGTCTAGTTTTAAGTGTGTATGTGAGAAGGTCAACTTATTTTGGTGCATCACCTCTTTAGAGTAGTTTGTTTTCCTGCAATCTCTCTCTCTTTTCATCCCCCCCCATTATATCTATATATATGTATGTGTTTGTAATTAATGGAATGAACATGATGCATCAAAGGGAGCTAGCCCTTATCTAGAGACTCTCCCCTCTAGCTTTGCCAGTCCCACATGTGAGAGGGGAGTTTCCATAGTTACGAGGAGAAGGTAGGAGCTCAGCCTCCTGCCAAGGGTGCAATATTTGATGTCAATAATTATAAAAGGCATACTCTATAGAAATAATTATGAAGGCATCTATCTAAGATGTGTGTCATGAGAAGAAACTCAAGACATTTTAGAGAACCTACACTAGAAGATTGGTAGTGTTCATCTATCTAGAAATACAACAACACATAAAATACTTTAAATGGGATAATATTGGACAAAATTATTCAATGATGTACACACCCATGTAATAACATGCCATGAATTCCAAGTTTTGGAGAGAAAAGTGCATGTAGTAATGCCATTACACTCTGCCATTAAGGTAAGACCATTACTTAGTGGGACTTAGATTTCATCAGTGTTATTAACCTAAAATATTTATCCAAACATATATTATTTCATCATTTAGACTAAATAAGTGGATACAAAGCATTCTAGATCACATGATGCAATCAATTTTCTAGAATAAAACATCACAACTATGTTTGGTACCCCTATTTCCTTAGTTTGTGGCAATGGGACAACATTATAATCAATGGAATTAAATGAATTGGCCCATGATAATAAAATAACCATCATGTCATATTACAACCATTACCTATAGGGAAAGGTATTGGCTGAATCAAAAAATAAAAACCTGATTGATGCCATTAAAAGGTTAGCTATAGGCAAACCTAGAGAATGACATCATTTACAGAAGTATGAACTATGGGTGGACCAAATAATATTCAAGTAGGCCCTCAAATATTTTCCTTACCTATTATTATATGGATTATTTCCACTATTCCAAATCATGCTCAAATTACCAACATATCAATTTATGTAGGAGTACATAAAACCAACTGAGAAAGAGGAGTCCCATTTATTGGATATAATATAAATGAAGGATTTGAGGAATGAAGTATTGCTTAATTTTAGTAACCATTAGGACTTGGTAAAAATATGGTTTGATAAAATAGCAAATTTTAAATCATTTATAATATATAACTTGGTGATTCATGGGATAAATCCCATGAAAATAAGAATAACATGAAAAATTTACCCCCTTATGGATTAGACATTACCAGATATCATAAATCTTGGGTAACAATGCTTTTTGTTTGAGTGATCTTCAAGATAATGGATTGACATATCTAGTTAATGGGAAGTTTTTAAATCACTACTTCATGGTTGTAGCTTCTATACATGTCCTTAAATGACCATAAGTGTTGAGGTAGAGGTAGGATTAGGTTATATTTACTATTTTCATAATTTAGTTTTTTTTATTTGCTATCATTAGGGCTATTTTATTGATTTCTAGATTAGTTGTCTTTATTTTATGCATTTTTATTTCTTTAGTTTAGTTCCATAATTTATAGAATATTTGTCTTTGGTTTCATGACAAATTGATTGACTTCTCTATAGATAACCAAGAAAGTATCCAATCCACTAAATTTTTTGTCCAAGTTTAGGGTTAAAATTCAAATCCATGAGAGGGTTTCCAAAAGGGAGGAAAGCTATGGGAAGGACATAAAACAAAAAGAAAAAACACAAAGTGGATTTATTTTTAGGATTTACACCCTTGTGTTGAGAATTTTAGAATTTAGGAATGCAACAAATGGGTTAATTATGGTTATATCACAATTGACTACTTTTATTAGGAATGAAAAATATACTCTCAGTGCTCCATATAAATTTATAAAGTTTTCTCATCTATTTGGATAAAATTAACTTTTAATTTTAATACTTGTTTAAGGTAATAACCATTGATATAGATATAACTAGTAGGGACATTCTGATAAATCAAGTTTGTTTTTCACATACACTAGCTCACCATGATTCCTACCTTCCTTATTCTACTTTTAAACAAAAAAAAGAGGACCAATGTATCCATAAGAGTGATAAACAAACCTAAAGCAAATACAAATGTGATCAAAGACTCACATAATGAAATAATATCAATGTATTAGGCATCATGTAATAATATGAGGGGAATAAATGGAAGAGAAACTTGTAGACTAGGAATCCAAAGTAAGTTAGTCCATGTGTTAGAAGAGAAAAACCCAAATAACAATAAAAGACACAACATACTAAGCCTACCACCTCATGGGGTTTTGCAGAGGAATTATAAGAGCTATTGAAAGAAGGAATACTACCATCAAACCTTCCAAAGAGCATCCCTCCTTTCAAGAGTGGCCAATAAGTGTGATTTTACCTAGATTAGGTGCTCTAAGTCTTTGTCAATGATTAGTAGCTTTCTCCTCCATCATCTCTCAATGCATAAATGGTTTAGGATCATGAATTTGATCAATGTGTTTAAATAGTTGAAGATTGTTTATTGAATATATACATAATAAGTTTTCATGAATGATTCCTAAAAATGGTGGTCTTGGCCCTCTTATTTATAGCTTTTTGAAAATGATCAGAATCAACCATGACTATCCATATTGAGATCAAGATGTGTGTCCATGAAATAATTCAATTTTGGAGTCTCAAGCCATAAATATCCCCATTAATATTTGGAATAATGGGGCATTAATGAGACATGGGAGGTCTTAAACTAGATATTTGTTCCACTAATAGCTTGTGGATTCCACCCCATTAATGATGCCATAGGGTGATACAAAATTGAAGAATGAATTTCCAATTAATAGATTTTCAATAACTTCTATGGATTTTTCACTTAAGCTCTTCATTTATTTTAATTTTCTTAAGTGGGTTTAATTAAGTTTCTATAATTATTTGGGAATTGATTGTTCATTTAATAAAATTAGTTGAAATTTTAATTTATTGAGTCATAATTTGATTAGAGTATAATTAGAATAAAGTGTTAGTTGTGTATGGTATAATTTCACAGTTAGAGCATTGTGGATGCAAAATTACACATGGACATGATGTGTGATACTAAATTAAAAGAATTCAATGGTCTAAAACATAATTTTTCATGGTCATAATTTGAATCAAAGTGTTTTGAGAAAAGATAATAATCACATAAAATGCATTTCCCCATTTAGGGATACATTTTCCTAAATTGACACCTATACATGACAAGCTCAAACCATTTAACATATTTTAGTGATTTTGGTCCAAATTATGGGTTGTCATAGAATATTAATTAGATTTATAATTTTATCATAATAATGATAGGATTTAGATTTCTACATAACCAAAGGTAATTATATCAGGGAAATATACAATTTGATGGAAGTAGAACAATGCCTAAGTTTCCTTATTTTTAATATGTGTTAAAGAAATTAGAATAAAACCTATGGTTTATTCCAAGTCTTTGCTAAAAATCTCAAACAAGAGTAAAATAAAATCACTTCATCACACTCAAATCTAAGGTATGAGCAAGAATAATATGTTGTATGAATTCATTTGGAGTCTCTTTCATATTTATAGTCCAACTATTCTCTTATGGTATGATTCCTATTTTATTTGGGGTTGTTAACCAAAGATTTTATGTTATTGAATAATTAGGAGTATTTCTCCTATAAGTCACCATTTGTTATATTCAACACACTCCCACATCCTCAGTAAGGACCCATTAGAAGTTGGAAAGGTCTAGTTTTGTTTAAAAGGGTTTTGCATTGGCATTTATAAGTGTATTCATTAGGCTCAAGATTTAAATGTTTTTTATATGAATGAATACTAAATAATATGAACACATTTTATAATTTATTTTTTATTTGGGTTTCCACTATGTGACTTATTTAGACTAACCTATTTATATTCTTTAGGAGTGTTGCACATGTATATGTTTTTAGAGTATGTGTAGTGATTACCGGGTTTCAAACTTTATGTTATTTGATTTTGTTAATTTGTGTTTTTCACACATTTTTGGTATTCAAAACTTTTATTTACAATGTTAGGTTTAAGCATTTTTTATCCTTCACATATTTTTGCCTTCATGGAAAGTGTTTGTCAAAACTTTATTTGAAAATTTTGATTACAAAATGTGGTATTTATGACTTTTATTCAAAACTTGTGCATCTTCAGAATGCTTATTCACATACCTTATTGTAACTTTACTTTTGCATATTTTAAACTTCATAAATCTTGTTTATAAGTTGTGTTTCAGAGATTTTATTTAGAATTTATGTTTCAGAGATTTTGTTTAAAGTTATGTTTCATAACTTGTACTCATAAAGGGTGTTAATCATACATTTTGTGGCATCATCCTACCACTCCACTATACTAGAGATGTTCATACAAAGAGTGGATCCTCCAAGAAAGTGGGTGAGTAATATTTTTCCACATGGAAAAATCTTGTGATACCATAGCCTTGGAGTGATCCATGCAGGCCTAGGAATGATGTTAGATCCTAACATAAGTGAGTGATAAAGATGACATCACATGGAAAAATCATGATACACTAAAATGCTTATGTGAAATGTGTAGACCTTATATTTTTTCAGAGACTAGGTAAGTAACTTTGTGATACATGGAGAAATATTGTCTCACAGTGGAAAGAATAGTTAACATGTACTTAGATTCAACCAAGCAACAAAAAAATGGGGAAAATACATGTGGTAAGACTTCATCATAACTAAGGTCATGCCAGTTTCATAACCAATAAACCATGAGTCTAAAGTTGATGACCCATCTGCCCATGAAAAGCATCAAAAGGCCTGAGAGAGAAAGAAGGTTACCAAGATTCAAAGTGGGACCTACATAATCAGTACCCCACACTCAAAATTTAAAGGTAAAATGTGTGGCATAATTGGTACTATGTGAAAGTAATGATGAGATGACACTTATTTAAGGATATAGCATGGAATTTTTTGAAATTATAAAAAGCCTATGTGGCATACATGCCAAAGTGAAGTGATAGAGTTTGAATTAAATGACTAAAGAAAAGCTTCGAGATGTTATAAATTAATTGTGCACAAACTGTATTAAAGTCTTAGACTCAAATAAATCATAAAACTACAAAGATACATCATGTCTATTGATTGCTAACAAAATTACAAAAAAATTCACTCTAAAGAGAACTTGAAGCCCTAGTCATCCATGTTCCATTGAAAATTTATTCTAATAAGACAACACATGGTCTAATTATCAAAAAATCACATAATTTAACTAGGTAGTAATGGCCTCTTCATCCAAGGCATTCACGGAGGTGTTTCTACCTTCCAAATTTTCCATCAAGGACTCCATAGAGTACATAGACACTATTTTTTATTTGAATATGTTTAATAATGAGTATTTTAATTATTCATCTCTTTAGGATGTATTTGAGGATGTAGACACCTATTTTCATGAAGAATTATTGACAACCTCATAATATTAGCTGGTAGCATACTTAATACCATTGTAATGCCAATAATTACACTTTATAGAAGCAAATCTTGAAGTCATGCCTTATATAAAACTATTATGAGACCTATTCATCACTATGAAGGTAAATAGAGGTGAATTTATACACCACCTAAGCCATAAGATGGTAATTTATTACATATTAGGGGACACCTTCCAAAGGTATATCCAATTTCTAATTATAGATTCTATATTTGATGGACACTGAGTGGAGATGTGGAAATAGATAACTATAATTGAAAATTATTTAAATAATAGATCAATCTTGGAGAGGTTGTCACTTTCAAATCAAATGAACTAGTGGTAATTACCAAGTTTCAAATGGGTATCTACATTGGAATGGCATTGTTGCATAGATTATATGGTCACCCTAGTATCCATTATCTCCATTTATAGTTGGTAATATTAATAGACTTGATGATGAATTCTAAGCTAACCTTCACATTAGGGAAGATAATTAGTGTAAGACTAAAATAACATATATTCAATAAGGATAGGATCATCCTAGGAAGCCATTTCTACATGATGTCCTATTTGTTGGATCTTTTCATGGGCACCATTTACATACACAATGGATCACTTTTTAGTTAAGCCCTAGACTATGTTAAAAATTAGATATGTGATTTGTTTTATTTCCTCGACATCTATATGTACATGAGGAATATAGTCAGTGTTGATAAAAATGTCTACCCTTTAATATGGAGGGTAATTCATAAAGAACCCCTGATCAAAATATCTGAGAGCATTAGCAAGGCATTAGGTATCAAGGGGGATTATTGGCTTTACCTTGACTACATAATGATCATGGTCATGGGAAAAAAGGTTACTCCATTGCATATCCCCAAGTTTGTCTCTGAAAATCTACTTGAGTAGGAGATGGCATACCAACTATGGTAGAGGGTGGATGAAGACTTGAAGAAAAATAAGAAAGGATTTTTTCATGGTTCCTCCCTCATGATAGCATGAATGAACTATAACATAAGGAAAAAAATTGGATAAGTTTGAAGAAATAGGGAGTACTATTTATTATATTCTATTCGACATAGATATTGGGAACCCCATAATGTAATCTAAAAGAATATCCAAGGCCTTGGCATCCCATAACACCATGAGCCTTATGACTATGATTTCATTTTTCTAAATAAAAATATGATTCTAAATTTTTATGGAGAGTGAAGGTAGTTGGATTGATTGAGGAGATATTGAGGATTATTCAAAGAGAGTCTTCCATAAAAAGTTCTGATGCACACACTAGGCTACCTCCTCTTGGTAGATGGTCAACTATAAATTACTAGACCTCCCATAATTTTTATCAACCTCAAGACCAAGGAGCCTCTTCAAAGCCACCACCTATTGTAATGACCATAATCAAGCAAAATACTAGTGTGGAGGAGACCCTAGTGGTTTAAAATTCATATCAAGTACCATCCCACACATCACTAATTGTAATGAGGGATGTGAAGCAAGAGAAAAAAGTGGAATAAATTCTAGCTACTGCTAGTGGTCTAGGTAGACAAAAGAAATAAATTTATATAGATTCTTTAGATACAAAATAATTAGGCCTCTATGTTTCCTCCTAAGTAACAACTACTACAACTATGGAGGTTACTTCTTCCTCCACTCAAAATAATTTTCCCTTGCCTGGAAAGACTATAATTTGTTATAAAAGGAAACCTAGAGCCCTTGAAACCCTTATAGATACAACTAATAAAGCTTCACTACAATAAGAAGTAATAGACCATGGAAAGACATCCATCAAGAGGGAATATGAGGATGTAGAAGAGGATGAATAAATATAGAAAGACAAGGTATTAAACCTTTAAGGATTGAAAAGGAAAGCACCACTTGAGGGTGATAAGTTAGGTAAGGATGTATATCCTTCAATGACCTCAATCCCTATTTTTATATAGTCTATTTGGTTTCTATTTTTCATCCTACCATTATTGTTTCATTAGATCATATTTATAGTGATTCTATTGTTTCCACAAGTCTAATTTTTTCTAGTGTTTGATTTTTTTATCAAGCCCATACTATTTTTATTTCTACTATTTTCACTTCAATCACCATTTCCCCTACCACTCCTAATCTAAAAAAGGTTAAATTTAAGAAATACAAAGGAGTTGTGGCAAGTACATAGTTACATGTCTCCTCCACCTAGTTAGGATTGCCAATACCTTCTTCTAATTCCACCTAGTCCATAAGCACATGATTTAGTGCAATCCTTAAGGGACCTACTGGTTATGATTACTACTCAAGATACTCAACCAGTTGAATCTACTAAATTTATATTTCCTTGGTGGGTGGGTGATTTGGAGGCCCAAGATTAATAAAGGCCTAATATGACTATAATAGAGCTTCCCATAGTGAGTTTTGTCTTTTAAAAATCTACATAAACTAGCCAATGGGTTAAGAAGAGGAAAATCAAGGATGACACTAGCAGAGGTCTAGTTTTAGAGGAGAGGTAGGATGTTTTATCTTTATTTAAGAGGAAGAACAAGATTATAGGTGAGTATCCTTATAATTAATATTTTAAGTCTTACTTTAGGATTTAAATTGAGGCTTTGATATAACTCCATGAGGGGACTGAATAGGTTAGGTGAAAGCTAAATTAAGAGATTAAATTGGTCAGGGAAAAATAGCTAATTTTTCATGTTCCTAGATAAATTGATGATTATGTTCAAATAAAATCCATTATATTATAAAAAATATTGGATTCCATTACTTCAATGAGAGTTGAGCTAGCTCCTCATGTCATTTAAATAAGAAAATTGTTCAATTCTTTAAAGGAAAATGAACATAAATTAATTTTTATTGTACTATGTAAAACTAATAAGGATTATATCCATTTGAATTTGATGACACCATTAGAGTCAATGAATGATCTCAAATTAATAGTAATTTAGACATATGAGGCTAGGGATTGGGTTTCGAGCACATAAATCTTGATCCTAAAGTTTTTAGAACATAAGTTAATCTTGAAGATTCTAGATGAATTAAAGCTCTCTCAAACAAGAGACTCTACTATAAAATTAATAAGTAGAGACAAATTTTACCAATTGATTTAATAGGATTATAATAACTTTAAGTAGAGTATCTAAGGTCTCACATTAGAGGAAATCTAATTAGAGATTAATTTTTTTAGGAATAAAGTTACATAAGTAGAGATTTTTTGGTGGCATTCAGAGACACTAAAGTTGAACATGCATGATTATTAGTGAAAGTTAGTGGATTACACAAGATATCTCTATCAAACATGGACATCATAAGGATACAACATGGATCCAATTACAAACACTACCAATATTTGGACGCTAAAAAAATGGGTATGGTCCTGCCATCTAATTCCCAACTGATTATTTCAATTCCTTCTACTACTTCAACTCTGATTATGAAACCATGAAATTTAGCTAAACCTTAGTTTTATAAGGTTAATATATATATATATATATATATATATATATATATATATATATATATATATATATATATATATATATTATGGAGTTAATTGATGTAACTAGATTATATTTACATGTAACATGTATATATAATAGTCAATACCTTTTATAAGCATTAATGCATTGCATTACTAGGTAGAGAAAATCTATTTTTGGAAATATAGTTGTGATCAAATATAATGTACATGTAGGATTTGCATGAATTAGAACTCATGTTCTAATTATTAAAATATAACTTTAAATTTTACATGGATTTGAGGGATGAGGAAATGCCTCCCCAAATCTATTTATACATATAATCCTTTTGTATTTAGGGTTAAATTTTTTATCAATATAGGAAGAAGTCTATTTTGAATTTCATATAAATGTGTTGATGTTTTTCCAATACAATTTTGTGTAATTATCTATGTTTTATTTTTTTTGATATTTGATTCATTAATCTTAAGTGTGCAAAAGCTACAGATAATTCCTTTAATTATTATTAATGTATGATAGTTTTAAATATGTGAAATAATTATTATACAATTACCAAGTATCATTAATTTCATGTAACTAGGTAAATTATTTCAATTCTCTGAGTGTGCATAAATATTTTATTTTGATATAGATTTCTAGGTGTAAACCATAGAGGCCTTAGATACTTCTATGATCTGATTCATAATATATTGAATAAGAGTGTACAAAAATAACTCTAAACAATAACAACATTTAACTGAGATCCTAGAGTTTACTATATCACTTCTTCCCCAGATCCTCTTGATGAATTTTCATGTGAGTGTGCAATAGCTATTATATACAAACATTGTTATTAAAAAAACTTGTCCATAAAGAGACCAACTAGAAATTAATCCTTCTAATGTCCAAAAAGCCTTATTTTTTATCTTAATTTTTTTATTTTTGAAGTTTTTTTTATCAAGATATACCCAATTTATAATATTTTCCATATATCTAATTCAACTAAGTTTTATCTTCCTTATAGGTTTCATTCATCCACACATATACCCTATTAACAACCTGCATGCTCAATCTGCTATTCCACCACTAGGTTGTTCAACCCATACCTATAACTCATGCATTAGAGTGGAGTTAACCTCCATTTATATCTTAAAATTTTAGAGGTTACCTCATTAAATATGGGGTTTTAATAAAACCCACATCAATAAAAGAAAAAAATTAAAGTGCTTTTAACCCTTAAAAAAAATAAGATCAATAATCCATTACCTTTGTGTATGCACCTATAATTATCTATGCTTCTACATTTGTCTAGGTGATTATTTAGAGTAAAAGAGAACTTTTTATATCTTAAAATAGAAAGGTTATCTAGGTTTTAAATAATTTAAATACTTGCTAATATATCTTTCAGGGTGATTGACAAAATGTATTGCTAATTTGGAAGGAAACTAATCTACTGAGATGCAATCATAAATAAAAATTAGTTATATTTTTATAACAAAGATAAATTAAAATAGATATATGTCTTTCACTATTGAATTTACTTATTTTTTATTATGGAAAAATAATCTAACACAACAAAAACCTACACTAAATCTAATTTAATAATAAAATCAAATATTGTAAATCAAGAAAAATCCAACCTGATTCTAGCACAAATCAACTAAAGTGCATGTGGTGTGTTGATAGAATAATCATTAGTATTATAAATCCATATTTTATTATATAAATAATGTAAAATATCTAGCTAGAGGGTGCATGAACTCTTAAACAAGATGGGGAAAAGGAGAGACACAATCCATAAATGGAGAGTATCCAAACTAAGGCTGGCTAATGTCTTGGATTTCAAAGTCTAAGTTACTTTCACCAAGAACACTTTATCACTTGAAAATATGTATTTTAATTGAAAAAAATAGTGGATAAATATTTTATTATTATAGAAAGGATGTATCTACAAATCTTACGAATAGCAAATTCTAAAGGCAAATTTTAGATCTAAAATCATATCAAAATTGGTCTTCTTATAGAAAGAGATGGGATCTTGCATGGAGTTAAACTAATTTAAATGATGATTTAAAATTAAGAAGAACTAAATAGTATTAAAAATAGAGTAGGAGTGAGTTATTCCTAATTAGAGGTGAACACAAGGTGATAAAAATAATAAATGTGATACTAGTAATGTAAACTGCATGAAAATTAGACTCATAGGAGCTAATTTTGGAAGGCATTTCAACTATGATAAAACACCTCTTTATGTAGGGGTAGTTAAAAAAGTGTCACTTAAGGTAACCAAACTATCACTAAATATTACAAGACCACTAAGGTTTTAATACAAAACTAACTTTTATCATCAAAATTATTGCCTGATTTAGATAACCTTTATAGTGGTTGTGTAAAGTAAGGGGTAGCTATGTAACAAATAAGGGTGGTTTCATTACCTATAGTATTTATTTTGTCATCTATGGTTAGTTTTTGAAATAAGGTGAAAATATCTAGTAAATTCATAACCAAGGGGACCAAAAGTGGTCAAGGGAGGAATAGGAAGACATAGGGAAGGAATAGAGCTAGAGAGTTCCATGTGGAGCATGAAATAAGAGGTCATTATATCATAATCAAATTTTAATCAAAAGTGTCTCACCATGTAAATTTTGGGTGAATATATATTATCCCCTCAGGAGGGTGCCTTTTCGTGAGTTGGTAAGGTGTAGTCCTAAATAAGGCATACAAATAAGAAATGAGAGGTTAGAAATACTTACCTTACCCAAATAGAGGAGTGAAGCCTAACGAGACTCTATGAAACTTGAAAATAGAAGATAAGACTCAAGTGAAAATTTTAAAAAAATGAAAAACAAAATATGTAATCAAAATATAGAAAGATTACGTACCATACATGTGGGGATGATCATACTACATAGGCCATCCCATCAGGGAACTAAACCTAGTGTTAATCCATGTGTACCTATTAATAAAACTTGCTACAAGAATACATAGAAGCTTGTTAAAATGTTAGTGATAAAATTAATGGTTTCAAGATCCAAGAAATATGACTTATATATGTGAAGAAAAACATTAAACAAAATTTCATGCCAAGAATGAAAAACTTTTGAATTAAATAGGCTAGTTTTGGGTCCAATATATTCAAAGATTGTTAAAAAAATAGTTCATTTGTGTCATTTATCTTGAGAGAGATTTTTGAGATTTGGATTGTTAGTGACCATTTTAAGCATAGAAGTAGTTAATAGAATGATGGAGATGAGATGATGGTGAACATACCAGTGGGAGACATGGCTAGGGATAATCAAGTCAATTTTTATTAACTTTTTTTATTTTTTCCCCAAATTTGAAATTTCAAACAAAATTTAGTTAAAATCTAAAAAATTTGATTTTTTCGCTTTGTAGTCATTATTGAGGGGGGTGTAGATTATGGATTTATGTAATTTATTAAGTTTTAGGTTGATTTGATTAGGTTTTGGGAATCTATGGGCAATAGATATATGGTTACTTCAGATATAGAACCGCCACCCTTTGTAGGTTACGATCATGTAATTACCATGGTGGTGATATAACCACTTCAAGGTGATTATGATATCACCATATTAGGGTAGTTACATAAACACCTAGGGTGTTTATGTTATTAATTCTAGATGGTTTATGAATTATCATAGGGCAGTTTCATAACCTCTTCTTGTAAGTTGAGACCATTTTACATGTTAAGAGAATGTAAATATTTTTGACTTGTATGAAAAGTGGAGTTAATTTTTATTAATTGGCTTAGGGTATCTTCAATTGTTGTAGGGACCCTATATTGGTTGGATTAGATCCTAAGAGTAGGAGTGGCTCCCTTAAGTCTTAGTTCTTATGACAACCAATGAGTTGTCCTGCCCAATCAAGTAGGGATACTTCATATAACATGGGTGGGAATCACCCCCTATTATAACCACATATTATGTGACCTATTAACCTATTTATGACCCTAAACAAGACACTTTAATATTTCCTTAGGACCTAGGAGAGTGGATGATCACTCTCATAGATGTGTATCAGATCACTGATGTTCCTACAATTGACTAATTGGTGTCTATCTGTAATGATGTCAGCCATCATAAGGCTCATAGTTGGATAAATCATTTTAGAGACTCTAATGCACCTAATGTGGGTGTGAATTATAAAGTGAGACTTTATTAGGTTGAGATATTATCAATCCTAAATCTAAGGAAGGACATCATCAACATCCTTGCCTCTTAATTAGTGGGAGAGAAGGATAAAAATAGGCTCTAATATAACTAGTCACTGATTATGTGATGCATAGAGGAGAGAGGGGCTTACTATGCCTAGATCAAGGATATGTTGGTATGGACCTAAAAATATTTATACTAAGTGGTTCACCTAGGATCTATTTCTATTATCCAACTGATGATTTTTATGGGTTGGGTTTGATAAGTCCACATTATGACTCATTATTTCCATAGTTCATAACCTTAAATATGTCATTTGATTGAGCATTGCATGTAGTTTTAGGATTTAGAAGTAGCCTAAGGTATAAATTAGATGCTTTTATCTCTATAAGCTCATGTGAGTCTAAGTTATATTTATTTAGATGATATTCTAACCATTTTCATGTTTAGTCTTCATATTATGATATGTATAAGCATAATAACATCTAATAAGAATTTTGATAAGATCTCATGAACATAAGGATGTTGAAAAACATAGAACTAATCATTTAAAGCATAGCTATAGATTCTATCAGCTAGTTATGGATTCTATCAGTCATCTATGGATTTTATCAGCTAGCTATGGATTACATTAGTCATCAATGGATTTTTTAGCTAGCTACGAATTACAATAGTCAACTATGGATTACCATAATTATGTTATAGATTTTCACAGTTTACTCCAGATTTGGTCATAACATGTTCCAAAGTATTCAAGAAGCTTTTACACCTTCTCCATGATGATCTAAAGACTCTTTTTGATACTTCCTATTTTGATACATGTATATATGGATTCTTATTTCTGTATGGTCTTCCATTTATAGAAGTTTTTGTTTCAGGTTGCAATTCCAAGATTCAAAAGATATGAATATATTATATGTATAGATTTGGTGGTTAGATATAGCTAAGCATAGTAGTTGTAATCTCATGTGGATCTTTTGGATTATGTGTAGATCTTATTGCAACATTTTCTCTATTTTTGATATATCACCCAATCTCTTTAAATATCTTCTTGTTGTAAGTTAGTTGAGTTGTTACTTGATTTCTAAGATAGTTTCTTTTGCATAAAATAAAAGGATAGATCCATGTTAGATTTGGAGACATATAGATATACATAGATATTGTAATTTTGATTGTTCTTGAATACAAGAAGACTCATAAAACTTTACTCTTTCAATCCATGTGTTGAAATAGCATTTTAAGACTAAGTTGACTCAAACCTGAATCCAAGGGTGAGCAAGAGCACACTCCCCAAAGAGACATGAGACTTTATTTTGGCATTTATAAAATTTATTTGTTATTTGTTTTAATTTGAATTGATATATATGTTTTATGTGATTAGATTTATAACTTGTGGGATATAATAAATATTAATGTGTTTACTTTCAGATTGGCACAAACATTTATCATTCCCTTAATTCCTCTAACTTTCATTTTGCAAGTGTGGATTTGAGATTTGGTTTCAGTAAGTTTACTTTATAGCATTGTTTGATTTCTTTCAAATTATTCAATTTATTATAGTTTGGTTTGTTTACATTTCTTGAAAGAGTGTTTCTTTTCAAAATTAGTTTAGATTCTTAGGAATAGACATTAGATTAGTACAACATCAAAAACCCTAAAAAAATAGTACTATTAGTTGAAACCAATAAGTACCTTACTGCAGACAGCCTTGAACATTGGCCTTGATAATAATTGAAACCAACATAGGTTGGTTAAATGAAGGGGTAATAATGACACCCATCATTTTTGGTGCCATTTTTGAGGAATCCTTTAAAAGTGTTAGTAAGGTAAACACTTAGGGTAATAGTCAAAATATATATTAAAAAAAAGAATAAAATCACTCTCTTGTTAAATATAAGTATATGAGTAGGCAAAGGGATTTACAAGGAAGGTTTTTTATAAAATATCTTGATCCTCTATAGGAAATAATCAAAGCATTTTTAGAAAATATTGAAAGTTTTCAAAAATAAATGAGTCTTTTAGAAGTACCTTTAGGGATCTAGAAGAATCTTCCTCTGTAAAAGCTAAGCTTTCAAACACTAAACAACTAGAATCCCATCCTCTCAATAAAACTCTATCTTTTATGGGATAAAATATAATCCATGTAGAAAATCCTCACGAGAATCCTCCTAAGAGGACTTTACTTTATCTTATTGTATTTGATAATGATGACTGAACAACAATGAACAATATTTCCCCATCCAATCTACTTATATTTTGAGGTTTGTCCACTAAATACCCAAACCAATTTATTTTTGAGTTCAAAGCCCTCTATAAAACCTATGATTAAAATTTAGACAACCAAAATTTGAATCTCTTTCCTTCTACTCTGAAGGAAGGAGCAATGAGGTGGTTCATGGGACTAGTAGGGAACTCTATATCACTTGGAGATAAATGGAAATAATATTCTTGATCAAATATCAAGATTAATATAGGGTCAAGGATAAAAAAGAATATTTTTTCAAAATTAAGAAAAATGAATATGAAAACCTTGAAGATTACTTAGATTCGTTTACTTTTACCCACAACCAATGTGGTTATGAGCTATTTGAGGAAGTGATTAAAACTATTTTCCTTAAAGGATTAAATGACTCTTCCATGGATTATTTGAATCTCATGTGGAAGGGAGATATTACCAAACTAGACTTTAAATAGATCACACATCTATGTACCAACTACTCTAGGATAAAACCCAGTAGTAGAAGAGGAAAACTAAGGAAATCTAGTGATGTAAGCCAACTCATGGAAGAACTAACAAACTTCAAAATAGACATATTGGTTCAAATGAATTAAATATTATATGGATTAAAATCTAAGGCTAAATCTAACACTAAACCAATGGAAATATATTGTCCAAAATGTAGATTAAAACATGCACTTAGGGAATGTCCTCCAGACAAAATAAGAATATGTGGAATATGTGATCCTTAGGATCATGACACAAATAATTATAGTCACCTTCCTACTCTTAATAACTAGTTCAAATAGAATGCATAGACCATAGAAGAAATCAACTATGTTTAGAGACAAGGAAATACCTTTCAACAAAATCAACCATAATAGTTTGGCTAAAGGATTCCTTTTCCATAATGTCATGCACCTCCACAAGTGTGGGTAGTACCAGCATAATGGGGCACCCAATAATATATGTATAATAATGGATGATGCCCCAACCTTTTCAACAAACTTGGATACCCCCAGGTCACCAATAGCCATAGACAAATTAACATGAATCTTGGTCCAAATTATAATGAACAAAAAAAAGGGATTCACAATAATAATAACAACAAACATTAATGGCTCCTCAAGGAAATCAAGCAAAACCTATAGATTAATTAAATTATAGTCATATAAAATGTCCAAATTGGTAGTTTGAGTGTGGCTTATGACACCCAATCCATAGGTCCTTTTTACATGCTCTTGTGACCCTTTTAGATACTTTTTTACTCATTACCAGTCATCTAAAACCTTCTAAAGAGTCATTTTACCTTAGCCAAAAAGTATTCCCTATACCAAAATTATTCCCTAGTGCCTGAGCATATAGGACAAGAACACCTTTATACTATAACATTGAACACCAAAGTGTCCCATTTTTAGTAGTCCTATCCATTTTCACTTTGAACCCAATTGGTCATTTTCATCTGGTCCTTATCCTTAGTTAGGTCAACATAACATGAATACATATGACCCATGACCAATTTTCCCTATAAAATCCCACTGAAATCTCATTTATTGTCATGTCCCCTTTTTAGTGGACATTGATAGACTTGATGATTAGCCTATTATACGACCTTCGTAGGCTGATAGGATGGATAGAGGGTCATGATGGAGATTGGTTTGGCTTAGATTAGCAGAATTTGTTTTAGTTAGTATTCATTTGGGCTTTTTCAGACACATTTGGCCTGAGATCCTATTATTTAGGGATATTTGACATGCAGCAGAGTGCCTTTATTTTGGTATGGTCATGTGCAGAATCACTCCCTGGTTCACTAGCTTCGAATGGTTTGGGGATCTGACATGTATTGAGGGAGATATTAATATTTGATTAATTTAATCAAATATTAATTATTTAGCCTATTTTTAATTAGAAACTCTAATTCTAATTAAATAAACCCTAATTAGGGCAAGCATATCTTTTTGAGGGTATAAGGGTTTCTCATGGAGGCCATTATTGATTATGCAATGATTATTGATTTTGATATTGAAGAATTCTTCTGTGAAGACTAAGCCAAGGGTTCTAGGATTCCATTGCAGTGGAGAATGTCAACTCTTCATTGTGTGTGATTCAGAGGCTATGAAATATCAGCTAATCTATTACCAAATTGAGAGATAGCTTCATACAAAAGTTATCATAGAGGTTTACAGATTTGAGAGATAACTTCATACAGAAGTTGTCACAGAGCTTTCCAGGTACTTTTATTTATTTAGTTTTGATTCAATAAGTTATACAGATATAGATCTTCTATATTAGATCTAGATATATTCAGATCAGGGGTTGAAACAAATAGGTTGTGCTTATTTGGTGGCTATACGGAGTCCGTATAGATTCACACAAAAACTAACATCGGCAGGTATAGATCCATGCAAATACCAACATCAGCAAGCAGAGATCCCCAATGATTGACATCAGCTGACTGAAGACTGATGTCGGTAGAGAAGGACTGACAGAGACCGACGTCGGCAGTATATCGATCGACGTTGGCGACTGTGTGTTTGACACAACAGGTCGAGATAGAATTTTTAGATTCAAGCTCAATTTCCAAATTTGCCAAATCTTAGGGTTTTAAGATAGAATATTTCATATTATTTTATTTATATGATAGAGACTCAATTGTGTAATCATCTAGAAGAACAAGTGATAAGATCTATGATTTGCCATTGAGAGACTATATTGTGATTTATTTATTTATTTGGAAATTATTTTGGCAAAATTTGTATCTTTGTTCAGAGCTTTATTTTTTCTATATTCCCAATTGGTTGGGGATATTACAATGGTATCAGAGCTGTTGCAGAAAAAAAAGAGCCCCTAAGTAAGGGGCATTACAGTGGTATCAGAGCCAAATTCCTGCCATCCTGTTGGGTAGTTTGGGTAGCTTGGTCATTGAATTAGTGAAGTAATCATGGGCATTCCAAGTACTTCAAGTACTCAGAGATAGTGGGACTATGATATGAAGAAGTTGAAACTAAGTTTGAAGAGGTTAAATGAATTTCTTTCATACCCTACACTCAAAGACAAATCCACACGGCATATGATAGTGAATGATGAGTGGGAGTTATTAACTCCTCAAGTTTGGGAGAGGTTGTCTTTTGATCACTTTGTGAAGCTCTGAAAGGAGCACTATAGATTAGTTAGACTAGTTAGCAGCATGTCCCATGATTCTTATGAGATATGAGATAACATGTGTGCTACTATTAATAAGAGAAAGCTTTGCTTATATTGCAAAGATCCATATGATGCCAATCACAATTTTCATTTGAGGCCTAAGGGCAAGGCATATCGTGTAATATGGGAGTATTATGAGGATTTGAAATTAGAAGATTTCAAAAAACATGATAGTTTCAAGGAGTCAGAGGCAGAGGCTTCAGAGCCTAAGGTAGAGGTAATGAAGGTGGCTCACCAAGATTCTGAGAGACATGTGGATGAGCTTAGTCATGAGGATTTGGACTCTCAGTTAGTTGCAGAGGATGAGGGAGCTGGAGATTGTGATGATGAGATAGTTTCAGTAGCAACTTCTTTAGAGTTAGATGAGTATGAGTCCAATGCTGGTATTTAGAGTGTGGAGGTATACTCAGAGGTTAGTACATTAAGTGTTGTTGGTGAGTACATTCCTACAGTTGTAGCTGAGGAACATGTTGTTGGAGCTAACACACATGTTCAAGATTTGGGAGTACCTAGTCCTGATGAGTTTGGCATACCAATGGAGTTGAGTTTCTAGATTGATTTTTATCACACAGATGATAGTGTGGTACAGTTGGTTGTACCACCTTTACAGAGGGATCAGTTATGGGATGGATTGGCACCATCTTTTGCAGATGGAATTGGTAGTTTGAGTTGTCCATTCTACTTGGGTTATGATGCTTTGAGAGTTTGGTTCTCATGTGTTCTTGACTATGGCAATTGTGCTTTTAGAGTTTGGTTGAGTTGCATTTGCTAGTTTGATTATGGGTCCCTCTTTGTTCTACTTCTAATGATATTACAGGTACTTACATTGATTAATAGTAGTGCAGAGCATAACTACATTTGGGATCCAGGTGGATTGAGTGGTTCATTATTCCGAGATTACTTGGGGACAAGCAATTTCAGGAGGGGTGGATTGTCATGTCTCCTTTTTAGTGGACATTGATAGACTTGATGATTAGCCTATTATACGACCTTCGTAGGCTGATAGGATGGATAGAGGGTCATGATGGAGATTGGTTTGGCTTAGATTAGTAGAATTTGTTTTAGTTGGCATTCATTTGGGCTTTTTCAGACACATTTGGCCTGAGCTCCTATTATTTAGGGATATTTGACATGTAGTGGAGTGCCTTTATTTTGGTATGGTCATGTGCGGAATCACTTCCTGGTTCACCAGCTTCGAACGGTTCGGGGATCTGACATGTATTGAGGGAGATATTAATATTTGATTAATTTAATCAAATATTAATTATTTAGCCTATTTTTAATTAGAAACCCTAATTCTAATTAAATAAACACTAATTAGGGCAAGCATATCTTTTTGAGGGTATAAGGGTTTCTCATGGAGGCCATTATTGATTATGCAATGATTATTGATTTTGATATTGAAGAATTCTTCTATGAAGACTGAGCCAAGGGTTCCAAGATTCCATTGCAGTGGAGAACGTCAACTCTTCATTGTGTGAAATTTAGAGGCTGTGAAATATCAGCTGATCTATTGCCAAATTGAGAGATAGCTTCATACAGAAGTTATCACAGAGGTTTACAGATTTGAGAGGTAACTTCATACAGAAGTTGTCACAGAGCTTTCCAAGTATTTTTCTTTATTTAGTTTTGATTTAATAAGTTATATAGATATAGATCTTCTGTATTAGAGCTAGATATCTTCAGATTAGGGGTTAAAACAAATAGGTTGTGCTTATTTGGTGGTCGTACAGAGTCTGTACAGATCTGTATAGATTCACATAGAAACTGACATCGGCAGGTACAGATCCATGCAGATACTAACATCGGTAGGCAGAGATCCCCCGTGACCAACATCAGCCAACTGAAGATCGACGTTGGTAGAGAAGGACTGACAGAGACCAATGTTGGAAGTATATCGACCGACGTCGGCGACTGTGTGTTCGATAGAGCAGGCCAAGACAGAATTTCCAGATTCAAGCTCAATTTCTAGATTTGCCAAATCCTAGGGTTTTAAGACAAAATATTTCATATTATTTTATTTGTATGATAGAGACTCAATTGTGTAATCATCTAGAATAACAAGTGATAATATCTATGATTTGCCATTGAGAGACTATATTGTGATTTATTTGGAAATTATTTTGGCAAAATTTGTATCTTTGTTTAGAGCTTTATTTTTTCTATATTCCCAATTGGTTGGGGATATTACAATGGTATCAGAGCTATTGCAAAAAAAAAAGAGCCCCTAAGTAAGGGACATTACATTTACAAAGGAGGTGATCAAACTTACAAATCAAGTAAGAATAGAAATAAATCACTAAGGAAAACTTCCCTATTCTTTACACATAGTCACCCAACACAGCTGCAAACATACTCAAATCCTCATATCAGTACTTAGCCACCTTAAACACTATCAAATTGGCATTTTCATTTGCATCACACTATTACACAAAGCACATTAGGTGGGATAACTACATATGGCTTTATTTCTCTTCAAAGTATTGGTATGTAGGCAACATGCTCACAAAAGGGGTGTGGATCACATGTTCATTACATCTTACACACTAAAGCACCCCTCTTTTTCAAGTAACTCAAATATCATTTTATCAAGCATGATGGAGGATTAAGGTTTGAAGTCAAAATCAGCTACACAGTGAGTTCCATTAAAAACCAACACTAGATTCTTCATAGGCATGCTCACACAGGCACAATGCAATTACCTAGAAAGTTTTAGGTCTCTATGATAAGTTTGTACAAGAGTGATAAGAATGGATAAAAGTGGTAAATACCAAAGCATCCAATTTTTGGTGCTCCTATCCTTTGACCAAATGAAATCTAGATTTAGGTTTATGACACCTAAAATCTAGATTTAGGTTTATGACACCTTCTTAGTCTTGCACAACCATTTTCAACATCTGTATTAGCTGTCTTAGTTTGTTTTTTAGCTAAGTTATATTTCTTCCTATTTATTGCTATTTTTAGAAAGGTGAAAAAGAAAAATAGTTACAAAAATAAAAAAATATATTTATTTCTATATTTTATACTAATTTATTAATCCAAACCCTTAACTAAAATAAGAATAAAAATCCATTATTCCCAAATAAGTTAAATCATTTTGTGAACTTGACTTACTTCAAACAAATCTCAAACCTTAGCTACCCCTAGGGTTTTCCTTCACATTTTTGTGCAAATATTCAATTTAAAAATTCTAATTTTGGTATAAATTTTTGTACATTTATTTTATTCAAATTTATTTTAGAATTCAAATTATCTCTATAAATTTCAAAATTCTAAAACTCCAACCCAAAAACCTAGATTTCCAAAATAGGTCCTCAAAACCCAAGCCTTCCTCCCTTACAATTTTTAGATAGAATTATTGGAATTTTTTGCAAATTATTTAGAGTTTCAAAAATATTTTTCAAAATCTCTATGTTAGTGGTCATTCTTGAAATTATTTGCTTAATAGTTCTTTTACATACACTCTTTGGTGAAATTAATAAAATGTCCACTAAGTCACTTCTTCCCTTTCATCCTATAGATAAATTTCTAAATTTTTCTCATAGTTATGATAATTATGGACAAAATTACTTTTAGATAAATTGCAAAATTGTACATTTCAAAATTACAAAATTGCAAAATTGTACATTATACAGTTACAAAATTGCAAAATTGCACATAATCCAAAAATGAGGAAAATGATTTCATTTACAATGAAGACAATTAATATTTTTGTAATGAGGAATATGATGATGTATATGAAAGTGATAGTGAAGAAAAAATAGATGCATCTTCTTCTCTCAAACCTATCTCTTTTCTTCCCTCTTCCAACGAAAATAATTTGGATAAATGGGAAAGTTACTTTTCACCTCATTCTCCTATGCATAATACATCAAATTTCCAAATTAGTCATTTAATTATAAGTGAACCTCTCATTGGTGATAATTTTCTTGCATTTGAACCTAGTTTATCCCTCTATTTTGATATTTCTATGTTCAAATTAGAACAATATAAATGAAATAGAATCAAATTTCCAATGCATAATTAAAATTATCAATCTCATGTTCATAATTCTACTTTGTCATCTCAAACAATGACAAAATAATCTATGGATGATAACTCTCTTAATCTTACTTCTCATATTCAAAATCAAAATAATGTGTGCACTCCATAAAAGGGTAACATAGATGCACATAGTATTCTAATATCACATGATAATTTATTGCGTATTATTAAAGAATTAATATCTTCTCTTACCCCTCTCCCTAGTGATAATGGAAGTGATAGTGAACATGAATATGAATATGATAATGAGAGTGAATATGAAAGTGATACTTCTACTTCTCCTCTTTCAAATGAACAAAATTTTGATTGTGATAATGCATGGAATAATGATGACTATTATGCATATAGTGAAAAATAAAATGCATCTCATGCTTATAAATCTTCTCTCACTCCTCTCAAACATAATGCATTGAAAAATGTTACTTATATTTATATGCATGATTCTATTTTAAATGATGCACATGCCAATGATAACATCACATCTTCTATTCAATTAGAATGTGATTCAATAAATACTAAAGATACCAATGAATCTCCCAAGCCACCCCTACTATATTAACACTTATTTCTCACTCTCTACCCAAAGATAACGATAGCCCACATCCCTCTAAAAAGGTCCAAGTTGCCATTCTTCCAAAGGTTCAAGTGAGCACACCCCCTTTCTATGATTCAATTCCTAAATATAACATTCCCATGGCTAACATAAATGATCAAATTAAATGTTTAAATGTCTAATATACCATCCCAAGAGATTATTGCTTTAATGCATGTAGTTTGTGAATTATAACACCAAGAGCATCTCCTTACTTTGGAAAACAAGGATTATAAGTCTTGGATGGATGCCAATGACTTGCATGGTAACCCTATTTTAAAGACATTTGTCAAAGATTCATTTCCTAAGAATTTATAGATAGCATCATTTCCTCAATTTAATGGAACTAGAGATCCATTCATACACCTTAAAGCCTTTCAAAGGGATTTACCATCTCATGTGAGTCATTTTATTCTACTTAAGTTGTTACAATAGACATTAGTGGATAATGCACATAATTAGTTCTTTCATTTACTCCCCATTGGTTCCTTGCATACATATGATGACTTAGAGGATAAATTTATTAGATATTACATATCAAACATGGGCCCTCATGTTAGATATGAGAAACTTGTTGCATTTCATTAGAATCCTTCAGAGCCAGTTAGTGATTATATCTTACAATTCAAGACTTTCATGTTATGCTTGATATATAAACCAATAGATTTGGAGGTCTAGCATATCTTTATTAAGGGGATTCACTAACCCATCCTAGACCATATATTATATCAAACAAAGTCCTCTTTTAGGAAATTATGTTATATAGTTTTATCCTTGGATAAGAAATTGGGATTGATTGAGTCAGATTCAATTGATTGGCTTACTCTAGATTTCATAACATCACCTCCATATATATATCCTAGCACATAGGATACACCATGTCCCAAATAAGATAGGAGACCATAACTAGAAAAGCAACCAGTTAAAAATAGAGACCTAATTTATAGATCACCACCTATAGTATGCACCACAAAGAATAATAGTAAGGCACCAAAATAGTTTGATTCAGAGTGGGATAACCCATATGTAATATTATCATCACTACTAGATATAAGGTTAATCACATTGAATTCTACTCATCATCAAGATCCACATCTCTTACAAAAGTAGCCACATCGACCTTTTTATAATTATAATAATATTCATGGACATAGAGATAATGATTGTTATGGACTTAGGTCTTATATTAATAGATGTGTTGATAATGACATCATAGAAATCACATTGGGGGAATCAAAATATCATCCATCATGGATCCATAGACCTCATTCCTCCATGACTGAGTCATCCTATGACATTCCTTCATAGGAATCATTGATTACTCATCATGAGAGTAATGTAGTTTCTAGGATAGAGCCTCATAAGAGATCTCCTATCCCACCTACTTAGAGGGTTTAGACATCAATATAGTGAGATAAACCTACATATATAAGTGTAGTTTGTGGAGTACATAGTTTAGTTCTATATATATATATATATCCATCATAGTCATAGGAACCACAATAGAGTTTTTAGGGTCCTATCTCACATACCAACCCACTACAACTAAGATTAGATGAACCCACATTACAGAGTAATACTCCAGATAGATATTAAATATAGCTAAGTTTCTAGGACCTATTTCACATATCAACCCACTATGATTGAGATTATATGATCCCCCATCATAGGTTATAGTTCCATCTTGATCTATTGCTTAGTCATATACATCACAACAAATGCCATAGGGTATTATTTCACATAACAATCCATTACAATTGTAGATAGACGAGTCTCCTTCATAGCACATAGTTTTAGTTTCATATCCATTGAGGTTGCATATTATATAATCTCCATGTACAACTATATTTATTAAACCATAGACAACATCAGATATAATTCATGTTCCTACATAGCATGAGTAGTATGGCCACTTGTTTAGTTGGCCATAAAAGTTTAGATAGTGATATAGTAGACATGGGGATGATATGCATAGAGTGGTATTTTACATCCTGTTATACTAAAAAATAACATTCCTAGTTATAAACAACCCTCCATTACTATCACAAAGAGATTATACACTTCCATGAAGGCCTCTCTTAGAGTGACCACTATATCAGTGATAGTTGTAGGACTCTAGATAGTTTCTAGCTATAGTTTCACACCTAGGGTATTATCATTGAGGTATCATGAATCTACACATAGATAAAATTTTTAGAGACCTTATTATACTACCAAATGGGTCCCTAAGAGCCCCATAGTTACATCCACTTCTTAGAGTTATAGGGGGACCCCATAGTTGGTTTCCACTATAGAAATTTTAGAGCACTTATAGCATACATAGATTTTAGAGTTACAGTCTCACCCATTCCATCATGCTTCATGACCATGAATGATCCCTCTAATTGATACATGACAACATGATAGGGAGTATCTTATGATACTCATTGGTTAGTATTATTTTTTATCAGCTTACTTGTACATAGTTTATTTCTACTTAATTGTACATAATTTCTTAGGTTACTTATACATAATTTATTTTCACTTAATTGTACATAGTTTCCTTATGATTACCTATACATAGATTATTTTAAATACCAAAAATAGTAAAATATTTCAAAATACCAAAAACAATATAACATGTAAAAATAAAAAAACATTCAAATAACAAAAATCACCAAAAACTTTTCAATTGGATGCATTATCCATGCTTTACATTTCTACTACCATGTTAGACTTACATTTTATTATTCTATGCTATTTTTTATCAATTTATCTACATTACCATGCTTCACTTAATCTTCAAGTGTGTGAAGTGACACCTAGATCCTTGATTGCTTCACTCCACCCATTGAGGGGGCATCCTAATTTTATATTCAAGACATACATCGACATATCTACCCACTAAGGGCAACTTATACATGACTACACCATCTAAGTTATGTTATTATTACACCATACACTCTAGTTATCATGATGATGTACATTACTTACTAGATTACATAGATTATTCTATTAATACTCACAAGTATATAGCACTTGTGTAATTCTTAACATCTACCTAGTCTTGTACTACATATTTTTCATACTTTCACTTCTTGATTTGATTAGTTAGATGCAATAGTATTTTTTAACATTTACATGCCTTCATTTTTTTCTTAAGTATCTATATGTGATTTCATTTATCAATTCCTATTTTTTACTTGTGTGTGCCCTAGGACATTTATCAATGTCTTTTTCTTATACTCTTGTATGTGTTTGTGGCTCTTGTGTCAATCTTGCTTGTTTGCAATTATATGCGTATGTGAAAATTTGAACATGAATTATATGCTTGATTTCATAGTTTGAGTGGCATGTGCCCATGTCCCTTGTTTACTTAACCCCTTAGCTTCTTTTGTATGCTTCTTGCCTTGCTTTCTTGCTTACTTATTTGCTTGTTTAATTTTTAGTTGTTTGCAATGCCATGATCCACATAACACATTATCTTGCCTTATTAGATGTCATGATGGACATCATGATCCATACCTAATTAAAAACTAACTAGATTTACAATTTTAGTTTAGTATACTGCATATGGTATTACATTATTACATCTATCTAAGCATACCCCTATTGATCTAATAATCTTCAATACAAACTATGCTATATCTTGAGACATATTTTGGATTATCATTGCTATATAATTTATTTCTCAATATAACACACTTTTGGGGATATTTATTCTAAGGACAATCATTGTAGGGTTTTCATTCCTACCCTTAGAGGAGGGGGAAACAAACATGGGTTTTATCATAGAGATCAGAGCCCTCTATAGGTCAAAAGCAAATTCTAGAACACTTAGAATAATAATCAAAATAAAAAACACATATAATAGACCAAAAAATATAAACAACCACAAAATAGTCATAAAAAATAGTAAAGTACAAGATCACCCCATTTGGACTATAGTACCAAACACCAAAGTGTCTACTTTTTAGTGTTCCTTTCCAAATAATTAAAAACTTAGAATTTTCAAAAATAGAGAAGGTAAGGTCAATTATAGTTTTGTTAGCTATAATATAGTTTAAATTGGGCAAATTTTGTATAGTTTTACATAGATTATCTAGATATAGGGGGAATCATGCATGGGATGATGACTATCACTTCTAATTTTAGATTGGATAGTTGGTATAACTTCTAGACTAGAATTAATGTTATAGACACCAGTGATTGGGGGTAATGTGCATGTTAAATTTTCCTTATTTTATTTTCAATTCATTGTATTACCTAGGCATTCTCAGTAGTTTCATGTCTTATTCCATCTATAGGTGGTTGGCATAATTTTAGAATGGCTTTCATATAAGCCTAGTTCTTAGTTTTGAAGTGTATTTTATATAAGATTAATCTCCACCTTTCAAAGTGGTCAAGATTTTCCTATTTATTAGTACACATTAAAATATCCATACCACATTATCAAATTACAAAACATCTATGGGATTCATGAGCCATCTCATATGACACACATTCATACTAGTATCAATTCATAGCTCCACTACATAGTGGGTAATGATGGAGCCAAAGGACTAGCTAGCATTTGTATTCTAAAGAAACCTACTTAAAGGGATTGGAAAAATAGTCTAAACATCGATTAACACATACATGATCACATAAATTCACTACACAGTAGATGATAATGGATCCAAAGGTCCAACCTTTGTATTCTTGATCCACCCTTAGGGAATTGAGCACTCAACTGCATTCATGATATTACTCTTGGTAAAATACATACCCAACATCTCTCAGCATCACTCAACATCACAATTTTTGTATTGATTTATGTACCTAGTGAGGTGTATTCATTCCTTTCTCTCATTCTCTCTTTTACCCAACCTTTATACATTCTTATTTTAAACATAGTGTGTTTAGTAATAACTAATCTACTCTTTATTTTTTTATTTTAGATTTACGATTCATGCTTTTCTCTCTCTATGCACACTTTACATCACACAAATTCATGGGCTTCAACCTTGTAGGTAAGTTTAAGTACACTTTTTATTTTTTATTTATCTTAGTATTTCATTTTGATGCATCACTAGAATAAGGGGGGGGGGTAAATGTAGTCATATAAAATGTTCAAATTGGTAGTTTGAGTGTGGCTTATGACACCCCATCCATAAGTATTTTTTGCATGCTCTTGTGACCCTTCTAGATACCTTTTTACTCATTACTAGTCATCTAAAACCTTCTAAATAGTTATTCCACCTCAGCCAAATAATACTCCCCATGCCAAACTTATTCCCTTAGATATTGAGCCTATAGGATATGAGCACCCCATCTATACTATAACATTGAATACCAAAGTGTCTCATATTTGGTAATCTTGTCCATTTTTACTTTGAGCCCTAATGATCATTTTCATTTGATCCTTATCCTCAATTAGGTTGGCTTAACATGAATACATCTAATCCATGACCAACTATTCCCTATAAAATCCCACTCAATGCTCATTTACAAAGGGGGTGACCAAACTTATAAATCAAGAAAGAATACAAAAAATCACTAAGGAAAACTTCCCTATTCTTTGCACACAATCACCTAACACAGCTAAAAACATACTCAAATCCTCATACCAGTCCCTAGCCACCTCAAACACTATCAAATTATCATTTACATATGCATCACACTATTAAAAAAACACATTAGGTGGGAGAAATACATATGGATTTATCCCTCTTCAAAGTATTGGTATGTAGGTAACATGCCCACACAAGGGATGTGGATTTCACATTCATTACATATTACACATTAACTACCCTCTTTTTAAAGTGACTCAAATATAATTTTATCAATCATGATAGAGGGTTAGGGTTTGAAGATAAAATTAGATCCATAGTGAGTTATAACAATAACCAATACTTTATTCTTCATAGGCATGCTCACATAGGCATAGTGTAACTACCCAAAAAGTTTCAAGTCTCTATGATTAGTTTGGACAAGAGTAGTAAGAATGGACAACATCACTGGACACCAAAGCATCCAATTTTTAGTGCTCCTATCCTTTTACTGAATGAAATCCAAATTTAGGTTTACAACACCTTCCCAGTCTTACACAACCATTTTCAACATTTATATCAGCTAAATTATTCTATTTTCTATCTACGTTATATTTCTTCCTATTTTTAGAAAGGTGAAAAAGACAAATAATTGCACAAACCAAGACTGCATTTATTGCTATATTCTATATTGATTTATTAAATTAGACCCTTAACTAAAATAGGAACAAAACTCCATTATTCCTTAACAAGTTAAATCATAAACCAACCTTAGATACCTACTCATCTAATAGAAAATCCAAAGAATAGATAGATTTATGTAAATGAAAAAAGTGAAACCATAGGGGTAGGTATTATTAAATGTGCAGACATACATCTTAGGTTAATAAAAATATTACAAGAACCTCAGATCATCATTATAAAAGTACATCAAGAAAAAATAATTTCACATACTCAATTAAATAAAGAAGAGGAGTCAAGAGAGATATCTCAAAAAATAGAGGAAGTCATCATAACTTCTCCATCTATTCCTTTCCTAAAATGATTGAAGGAAGTGGAAGACAAAAAAAATATGAATTAATTCAAGAACTCAACATAAAAATTCCATTATTATAAGCCATTAGGGACATTCTAGAACTAAATAGGGTGATCAAAAGTTTGTGTATCAAGACACCTAGAAGAAAAATACAATATCCTTAGATAATACTGGTAGATGGTAAGCATGATGATTTATTAGTAGGTAAGATAATTTTACCTAAATATGAGGACCTAAGAAGTCTTACCATTTCTATAAATATTGGAAATCTAGAGATAATAAATGTATTGGTGGACTTGGAAGTTATTATTAATGTAATGACTATAGACACCATGCAAAATATTTATTTGAAAGATATGAAACCAACTACGACAACATTATATATGTAGATCATTCCACTACCAAACCAAAAGGTGTTGTTGAAGATATAATATTGACTATATATTCATGGGAATACCTTATTGACTTTATTATCCTTCAACCCAAAAATAAAATGGTTGGATACCCATTGAATCTAAAAATACCTTGGTTAGAAACTATGTTCACATTTATTGATTGTAAATCATGGGATATGACCATCTTGAATGATCTTAAATAAAAACATATTTCTTTATATCCACCTGCTCAACCATCAACCAATCTTATCAAATAGTTGTGGGTAGATCAACCTAAAAAAATGTGATAGTATCTCTAATATATATATGGTCAGAATCACTGATTATGTGAAATAAGTAAATGATGAGTTATTAAGAAGTATCAAAATTGTTATGGATCTTGACAGTCCAAAATAATTTTTTATAAATTATCCTTTCATGGTGGTATTTCCTATCCATATAATCACCCATCCTTTTCCACCACTTCCAATGTGATGTATTACCATAAATACATTCAAAATAGTTTTATGCAATGGGCACATGAAGGCCAAAATTCATTCTTAATAGCCTTCTATTATCTTTTAGCTCGAGTGATTCTTATAGGAGATAAATTTGATAAAGATACTGTCACATCCACACATTTTTACCACATCCTTATCCTCTCAAATAATTGATGAGTGAATTACAATAAAAAGGTTCTTCCAATCCAAGCACTAAACAAATCATAGTATCATCAGGGAAGACACTCAACATAAATTATTGGTTAACAAATGATCTGGATGTGAAAGTCTTTGTTGTACTCATAGACCATACTCAAGATTTTGCTTGGGAATATAAAGACATGAAGGTAATCCATACAAGTGTATGCACACACCATATCTATATAGATAAAATTAAATTAGTAAGGCAACCTCAAAGAAGAATTAATCCTACCTTAAGAGACATTATTAAAACTAAAATTGAAAACTGACGTCAAATATTTCTTTGTCTCATGGGCATACTTGATATTTTAAACTAGAAGTGGGATTCATTTATCCTATTTATGACAACTAATGGGTCTCACATTTTGTTATTGTTAATAATAAAAATGTTAAATGTAGAGTATGTGTGGACTAAAGGGAATTGAACAAATAAACCATGAGAGATTACTTCCCTTTACCCTTTATTAACCAAGTACTTGACAACTTCGCAAGGAAAAGATATTTTTATTTCTTGGATGGATTTAATAGATGCAACTAGATACAAGTGGCACCTAAACACCAAGACAAAATAAAATCCACTTGTCCATGGGGAAAATTTTCATATAGAGTCTTTCCATTTGGTTTATGCAATGCACCTACCACTTTTCAATGAGTAGTCCTAGTTATATTTTTATATTTGGCTAATGACTGTGTGGAGGTTTACATGGATAATTTTACTATTCATGGAGAGTCATTTGATGAAAGTTTGAGAAATATTAGAAAGGTACTAAAACTATCTAAGGATCACCATTTATAATTAATTCATAAAAAATGTTTGATCATGTTAGAAGAGGATAGTTTTAGGACATCATATTTCTAAAAAAGGAATCCAAGTAGATCCAAAGAAAATCAAAGTCATTTCAAACTTACCTATTCCTCAAAATTAGACTAATATCAAGAGATTATTAGGCCATGAAGGATAATATAAAAGGTTTATATAATATTTTAGGAATATTTTTGCTCCAATGTTTGACTTACTAACAAAATAAAGTGAGTTTGTCTAGAATTTAGACTACCAACAAGCCTTTGAAACCATTAAGGAAACGTTGAGTACTGCACCAATCATAAGAGGACCTAACTAGTCAAAACCCTTCCATATTTATAATAATGCATCTAATCATGCTATGGGAAATTTTATGGGAAAAAAATATGAATATGGATAGATGTATGCCATATAATACATTAGCAATAATTTGACTTTAATTGAAAGAAACTATATAACCACTGAGAAAGAATTCCTTGCTATAATTTATGCCATAAATAAATTTAGACACTACATTATTGGTTAAATTTTTTTTCTATATAATGATCATGTAGATATCAAGTATTTGATGAAAAATTTAGTGGTAAGAGGAAGAATTATAAGGTGGTTATTACTGTTACAAGAATATGATATAATAATTGTTGATAAACTAGGTAAATTCAATGTGGTTGCTGATTTTATTTCTAGATTGAACAATGCAGATGAAGAAGAACCCATAGAAGATAGTTTTACAAATGAATAAATATTTGTTTTTATAGCACAATAACCTTGTTTTTTTAATATAGAAAACTTTTTGGCTATAGGGAACTTTCCTTTTCAATTTACCAAAAAGGAAAAAAATGTTTGATTAAAGTTAGTTCTTATTATAAATGGATTACTGGTATGTTATTTAAACTGGGACCTGATCATGTTTTTTGCATGTGTGTAAAGGAGAATGAAAATTATGACATCATTCATGATTTCATGAGAACCTAGTGGAGGATACTATTTAATTAAAAGGAAAATACATAAGATCCTTGGAGCTAGTTATTTTTGGCCAACTCTTCATAAGTAGGTTAAGGCATCTGTTTGGCAATGTGATCCATGTTAGAGAATGGGGAAACTGACATTATCCTCTGAGATGCCCCTTCATACTCAAGTAGTTTTATAAACTTTTGAGAAGTGGGGAAAAGACTTTTTGGACCCATAGATCCACCTTCTCAAGGTAAAGAATAATTATTGGTATGTATGGATTATGTGACCAAATGGGTTGGAGTACATGATCTTTCCTTTATAAGAGAAGAGTTAGTAATAGACTTTTTAAATTCCAATATCATGCAACATTTTGAGGCACCCAGAGATATATTTTTTGATTAGGGACCTTAGTTTATGTCCAAGTTGATCTAAGCATTCATGGAGATTTACCAAGTCAACCATAGAAAGTCTTCTCCATACCACCCTTAAGAAAATGGATAGCTAGAGGTTACCAATAGATAATTATAGAATATCTTCACCAAGATAGTAAATAGTGGTAGAAAGAATTAGGAAACCAACCTTTTAGAATTTGTATGGGCATATAACACCATGTGGAAGACTGATACTAGGTTTTGACCATATGAATTGGTATTTGGTAAGAAAAATCTTCTTTTGACTGAATTTGAGATGCAAAATTTAAGGACTACACTAGAAGTAGGAATTGATTTTGATAAAGTACAAAGAGAGATAATTTTACAATTAAATGACCTAGGTGAGACGAGGACATAAGATTTATAACAGACAGAGATAAAGCTATACCAGAGGAAATAATGGCATGAATTGCACATCAAGGAAATATAGTTCAAAGAAGGAGATTGGGTACTTATGTATGATTATAAGTATCAACACTTCAATAAGTATCAACACTTCAAAGGTAAGTTAAGAACTAAATGGATAGGACCCTTTTAGATAGAAAATATTTTTGATAATGGTTTAATACAATTGCTACCCATAAATGGTAATTAGAAGACACTTCTTGTTAATGGACATCGGTTGAATTTGTAATAAAAGCCTTCTAGTAAATAAGAATTCATTTAGCTATTATAAAATGAGTTTGTCACCATGGAATAACTCAAATCTTCCATGGCTATTTATCCTTGAAGACAATATGGCCTGAATAAAGGAAGAGGAACCACCTCTTCTCTAAAAATTTAAATAAAAAAGAAAAAGAAAAAAATTAAAAAAATAATCTAAAATTCAACAATGAAAATCCTTAGGGACATTGTGGACACTCATGACCAAAAAACTAGTTTGCTAGATATTCATGTACTGCATGATGAGCCTTGACTAGAAGACTAGTAAATGGTTGATCAAGGGTAAAAATTAAAAAATAAAAAAAATAGAAAAGTGAGTTCAGAAATTTAGGAGTCATGATTGATTCTCCTTGTTCCAAAACAATAAAAATGTTATTATTTTTTATACTATTCCTCATATATAAGTCATGCAATTTTCTTTGTTAGTATAGGTAAAGAAGTTGGATAAGGACAATATCATGGTTTCTAAGGTATAATATCTATTCTTATACTAATTGTTAGTTATGAATTTTTGAGCTTGAATGCATATGCTTAAATATTTAAAAAAAAACTCCCATAGGGTTTTATAAGGAGAATATTCCCATTACATCAACAAATGATCTTTTCAAAAATTTACATTTTTAACACTTAATTATATGATACAGACATTGTCCTCTCAAGTTATATGTCACTTTATGATGACTTGTCCTTGTCATTATATTAAATTCATGTGGATAAAGGAAGTGATAAATATGTGGTGGTGGAATAATTATAAATGAATAGAAAGGGGAAAAGTAAGTAATCATTATTATTTCTTTTGGCATTGTCATAATTATTTGACATGCTTGAAGGCTTTAGGTTTTTTCCACAATAAATAATCAAAAGAGATATTATTACTATTCATTCATTTCCTAGTGAAGTCTATTTCTTTTTTAAATATATTTATGGGTTGAATGTGTCTTATTTAAAATTAGAACTCAGGATGGGGCAAAAGAAAAAATCTAAACCAGAGATTGTAAATGATCTTTTAAGAGATGAGTCAATGAAGTAAGTATTTGATACAATAACATATATTGAATTTATCCCAAGATTCTAGGGTTTTGATAAGGCACTTATTGTATATTTCATCCTCCATTTGAAAATAGACTTCTCTATTATTTGAGGTGTATAAATTCTATTCTCTACTCAAGTTCTTTGTGACTTATCAATAATTCCAAATGAGGGGACAAGAATTACATGCAAACATTCCTTCAATGACCTCATTTGAATCTTTAGTAGCAAAGGAGAACCTATGTTAGTATATGTATAAGATGTCAAAGGTAGGATCAAAGGTATAAGCAAGGATTCTTTTCCTAAATCTTGGAGGTCAGTGTCTTTTTGGCTTATAAAATACCTAACATGTGAGAGTCAATGTAGTGTCCTACATTGAATTATAATGAGAATGTTAATACATATAAGATATGGTATGAAATAAACCCAACACCAAATTAATATACCCTCATTCTTGTTAATATCCATTCAAGTCATGAAAATGAGATACCCTAAAAACCCACTACCATTCACCATCATGGACTAATCCAATTGATCATCCAACACCATTCTATACAATAGGAAAGGTAATAAAGCTTGGATTGCCTTCCATGAGGGTAAAAAGAGAAAAAAACCTAGATTTACTAATAAAATACCTATAGAACCTCATGTCTCAAGATCTAAGGCTACACCTATAACTTCTTCTAAACTAATTATTCTTAAATCCACTCAAAGTATATGATCTACAGTTAGAGTTGATGTACTTAAACCCCCAAGTCATCTTAATGTTATTTCACCACAAAAACTAAGTAAAAATTAAGGCTTAGATCTTCTACCAAGAATTATAATCAATCTCCACAAATTGATTGTGTATAAAAACCTATCCAAATAATTAAATATGGATCATCAATAGACCCTATCTCATAGTGTATACCTCAAAGAACCTCACGTGTAAAAATTATTTCTCTCCTTTAGAAGAGAAGGAGGAAATTGATATTGGATATTGACATTGATGAAATTATAGATATAAAAACTATGGTTAGTTTAAGATAAGACACTAATACCATTATCAATGAGGCATAGGATAAAGAGAAAGTAGAAACCCCCTTCTATAGGATGATTTTGTAGAAATCATTCCTGAGGATGTTCTTACTCCTTCCACATACAAATCAATAGACAAAGGAAAGGCTCCAATGAATAAGGAACAATATAAACCTTCTAAAGAAGCAAACAATGTGGAATTTCAACATGCTTTAGCATTATCCCAATTAGAGGCCATAGTTAAGCAAAATGTAGAAGACATTACTAAGTTAATCTGTTCATCCCAAAATAAGGATTTTATCATTTCACTTCTAATAAAACAAATATAAAGCATTGAAATTCAATCTTTGAAGAAATTAGATGAATAAAAAAATGATATTATTGATTTGTGGAGCTATACTAAAACACTTAAGGAAGATAACATATCTTTGATAAGAAACATTTTAAAGTGTGAATAAGAAAATTCTAGATTAAGAGCTCAAATAGGTTCCATCTCCTCTAATATGCCTCCTAAAGTCATGATAAAATAGGGTTTTCAAACCATTTTATATATTATTGATGTAAGAAACTAATGGGAGAAAGTTTGTTCTGAGCTTAAGGAGTTGAAGAGGCAAAACCACCTTTTTGGGAAAGAGAAACAATAATTATAAAAGGATTTAGCATAGGCACAGTATAAAGAAGAATAAGCTAAACAAACCCTTTAATTCATCTAAATTGGTGAAAATTATTAGCTTGTAGGGTCCCTTCCTCCTCATATAACTTATACTTGCATGAGCCAATTTCTAGATGGTAGTTACTGCAACTTTCTTGTGGATTACCCCATGAAATTAATACAAGTAATTAATTCATGATAGTTTTTTAGAATAGTAGCGATGCTAGGCAAGAATTGTTATGTGAGTTATATTTATGTGATATTATTTTAGAGAATATAAATAATTTCTTAGTGAATTTGTTTGTGGGAGAATTATAGAGTAGGTCTCTTATTCTTACATATAGGAATAAATTTGCATGGCAAGAAATATATGACGATCATAAAAAAATTCAAAGGGCTTTTGGTCCATGCATTAGACCCTATTTAAATGATGCACAATAAATATTGGAGAAATTCCAAAGTTTTTATCAACAACCTAGGATTCATGACCATTATCTATATACTTTGTAAGATGGCATCATAAATTTTTAATTATTTGTTTAAAACTTCTCTAACCAAGTGGTGATTACTTGCAAAAAACATTGGCATATGTTACCAGTCACTTTAAGACAAAGAGAAGTTTTGTCCCCTACTACTATTTAATGGACTCTTATAAGGGCTAAGGTCATCATTCAGATAGTTACTAGTGTTATTTAAAAGGATGTACAAAAACCATAGATAGGGATGGGATTTAGACCTCCCAATTACTCTCCCCTATGTCTCCATGAAAAAATATAAGACATTAATCTGATGAGCAATTTTTTATTTGAATACAATTTTTAAAAGAAGATATGGAATTGACTCCTCACCATCAAGGATATTTCAGGATTTGTATTCCATCTAAGATCTGAGTCTCAAGATGGAGTAGAGGGTTCATAATTATGAGGATAAAGAGAGTTTATTTGTAATGGGACTTGTAAAAGTTAAGGTGTGGGGAAAATGATGAGTCCACATTATGACTCATTATTTCCATAGTTCATATCTGTAAACATGTTATTTGATTGAACATTTCATGTAGTCTTAGGTTTTATAACTTGCCTAAGGTAGAAAGTAGATGCTTTTATCTCTATAATCTTATGTGAGTCTAACTTAGCTTTTTTTGCATGATGTTTTGACCATTTACATCTTTAGTCTTTATATTTTGATAGTACAAGCATAATAATGTGTAATAAGAGTTTTGACAAGTTACCATGAACATAAAGATGATTCAAGACATAAAATTGATCATTTGAATCATAGCTACAAATTTTGTTACTCAACTATGAATTTTGTTAGCTGACTATGGATTACATCACTCAGCTATGAATTTTTCTAGTTAGCTATGGATTACCACAATTTATCTATGGATTTTCATAGTTCACTCCAGATTTGGTTATATCATGTTCCAAAGTATTAAATATGATTTTCCACCTTCTCCATGATGATCTAAATACTCCTTTTTATAATTTATATTTATTTACACACACACACACACACACACACACACACACACACACACACACACACACACACACACACACACACACACACACACACACACACACACACACACACACACACACACACACACACACACATTATTTCTGTATGGTCTTCCATTTATGGAATTTTTTATTTTAGGTTACAACTCTAAGAGTCAAAAGATATGAATATATTATATGTATAGATTTGGTAGTTAGATATAACTAACCATAGTAGTTGTAATCTCATGTGAATATTTCTAGTTCCATGTAGATCTTATTGCAACATTTTCTTGATTTTGGCTATGTCACCCAATCTCTTTAAATATATTCATATTTTAAGTCAATTGAGTTGTTGCCTATTTTATAGGATAGTTTGTTTTTCATAGAATAAAAGAATAGATCCATGCTAGATCTAGAGACATATACATATACACATATTTTAATTTTGGTTGTTTTTGAATACAAGAAGACTCATAGAAGTTTACTCTTTCAATCCATGTGTTGAGATAGCATTTTAAGATTGAGTTGATTCAAACCTAAATCCAAAAGTGAGCAAGGGACCACTCCCTAAGGAGATAAGAGACTTTATTCTGGTATTTATAAAGTTTATTTCTTATTTTTTAATTGGAATTGATATATATGTTTTGTGTGATTAGATTTATAGCCTATAGGATAGAATATATATTAATGTATTTAATTTCTCATATATATATATATATATATATATATATATATATATATATATTCCTTTTTTTGTATGTTCTTCCATTTATGGAATTTGTTATTTTAGGTTACAACTCTAAGAGTCAAAAGATATGAATATATTATATGTATAGATTTGGTAGTTAGATATAACTAACCATAGTAGTTGTAATCTCATGTGGATATTTCTAATTCCATGTAGATCTTATTGCAACATTTTCTCTATTTTGGCTATATCATCCAATCTCTTTAAATACATTCATATTTTAAGTCAATTGAGTTGTTGCCTATTTTATAGGATAGTTTGTTTTTCATAGAATAAAAGAATAGATCCATGCTAGATCTAGAGACATATACATATACACATATATTTTAATTTTGGTTGTTTTTGAATACAAGAAGACTTGTAGAAGTTTACTCTTTCAATCCATGTGTTGAGATATCATTTTAAGATTGAGTTGATTCAAACCTAAATCCAAAAGTGAGCAAGGGCCCACTCCCCAAGGAGATAAGAGACTTTATTTTGGTATCTATAAAGTTTATTTCATATTTTTTAATTGGAATTGATATATATGTTTTGTGTGATTAGATTTATAACCTATAGGATAGAATATATATTAATGTATTTAATTTCTCATATATATATATATATATTCCTATTTTTATATGTTCTTCCATTTATGGAATTTGTTATTTCAGGTTACAACTCTAAGAGTCAAAAGATATGAATATATTATATGTATAGATTTGGTAGTTCGATATAACTAACCATAGTATTTGTAATCTCATGTGGATATTTCTAATTTCATGTAGATCTTATTGCAACATTTTCTCTATTTTGGCTATATCACCCAATCTCTTTAAATATAGTCATATTTTAAGTCAATTGATTTGTTGCCTATTTTATAAGATAGTTTATTTTTCATAGAATAAAAGAATAGATCCATGCTAGATGTAGAGACATATACATATACACATATATTTTAATTTTGGTTGTTTTTTAATACAAGAAGACTCGTATAAGTTTACTCTTTCAATCCATGTGTTGAGATAGCATTTTAAGATTGAGTTGATTCAAACCTAAATCCAAAAGTGAGCAAGGGCCCACTCCCCAAGGAGATAATAGACTTTATTTTGGTATTTATAAAGTTCATTTCTTGTTTTTTAATTGGAATTGATATATATGTTTTGTGTGATTATATTTATAACCTATAGGATATATATATATATATATATATATATATATATATATATATATATATATATATATTAATGTATTTAATTTCAGATTTACACAAGAATTTATCATACTCTTAATTATTTTAACTTTCATTTTGAAAGTGTGGATTTGAGATTTGGTTTTTGTAAGTTTACTTTGAAACATTGTTTGATTACTTTTAAATTATTCAATTCATTATAGTTTGGTTTGTTTATATTTCCTACAAGAGTGTTTATTTTCAGCATTAATTTAGATTCTTAGGAATAGACATTAAGTTATTACAACATTAAAAACCCTCCAAAATAGTATTATTAGCTAAAACTAATAATTAACTTATTGAAAATAGCATTAGACACTAGCCTTAGTAAGAATTGATACCAAAATAGGTTGGTTAAATGAAGGGGTAACAATGACACCCATTAGGGTCTATGAGAAGAAGATCCCCTACTAGAGGGAGTACTAATTATGGAATTAGAGGGCATTAGGGATATCAAATGGGAAGATATGGCACCCTTTCATGATTTTACCTAGACTATTGGGTCTTTTATGATAACATATTTGAATTCCATACCTTACCAAGACATGGTAGGATAATGAGCCAATGAGGGAGTCTACCTCACAGTAACTACTAGGGCCACCTAGGTTTAAAAAATTATACTATGGATTGATATACACCCCATAGATTAAGTGCATCAAAATTTTGGTATGACCTATGTGGGTAACCTCCATATCCCTAGAGTTATGTATAAAGGGACCCATGAGTTAAGAATTATGAGGTTTGGACAACTAGAATGGTACCAACTTGTGAGAGTGTTGCCTATCACCCAACCAGCTTGATAGGCATCTAGAGGAGGAAGAAATGTGGGATACAAATAACAAAAATAGATGGGTCTACCAATAACCTCAACACTAACATAGGGACCTACATATTAGTATCATTATAATCCAAGAGATAGAGTGGGTGAGGCCTTATCACATGCTAATTTGGAGGAGGACCTTGACATAGATTAAGAGAAGGCCATACACAATAACTCTAACCTAAGTGGTAGGAGGGAGATCCAAGTAAATTTATCATTTTTTATATTCATTATTATAGCTTATATTTTGATTTCTTCTAGTTACATATTTGATTTTACATGTGTTCAATTTTTTGCATGTCAACTAGATTTGATTTATCATATGTGCTCTATGATTGCATATACTGTGGGTGAATAGAGGAGGATGATAATAGATACCTTGATCAATCTATTTTTTTGAGTAATAGATGGATGTGTGACTAACTATTGGTAGACCCTAGGATTTATGTAGGGATCAAGCATCATATAGATTTTTTTTCCCCAATGTACCATGCTTTGGTGATGGTGATGATGTTGAGGGATGCATGATCATGAGACATCTCTAGAGCCACAAAACTAGACATTATTACACCTTAGATCCTTACTATAGGAGTAGGAAAGGAACTTGAGACTTGTTGTAAATGTTTTCAATATACCATTGTAGATGTTGGTTCTTTTTAATATGCCTTAAGTTATATTGTCCTTCTATGGAGGTGATTATATCAAACATTTTTATTATATAAACTTGATAATTTATATTTTATGTGTGTGTGCATGGATGTTTTTTCATATATCTCACTGATCATTATGCAATGTGACTCTTAATTTTCATAATAGCTTCTCATTTTATGCACTCTAAAGGATTGGATGTGTGATGATGTATGTATATATGTATCTCTTTATTTTTGATATGCTACTATGGGAAAATGCTTATGTATATGTGTAAAAATATATTTATATTATATAATATGATAGATGTATATATGTGACTATGATTTAACTAATGTTTATCTTGTAAATGATTACATAATTGCTTTGTTCACACAAAATATGGCTTTTAATTTATAGCAAGGGTTGAAAAGGGGAAATAGGATAAATATGAGATGAACCATAAATAAAAATTTCATAGGAAAAAGAAAGATGACATAGCACTTAGGAGAAAAGGGGAACATGTACTTCTTGATAAAATTATAAAATATTCACTTTATTGGATTCATTTAGAGATAACTTTCCTTGATAAAAATAATAAATGGGAAAAGGTTACCTTTTGTAAATGCAAATATATAGACAACCTCTTTTGAAGAAATTTATTTTTAGACACTCTTTTTAATTTGACATTGATTTGAAATTTATCTTTTAATTATATTTACAACCCACTATACCTAGTCCCATGTGACCAAAAAAACACATGAGCTCATCATTGAAGGTTATATATAGGTGATTAAAGTAATCTATCCCTAATACCATCCCCACACAACTCGTAAGATGTGAGGGCTCAACACTAGAGGGGTTAAAAAGGGTGAGAGACATATAATGTTGACTTTTGTATTTACATAAGCTTTTGATTTTCATAGAAGCATCTACTTATATATTTGTAAGGATTTTATGCCCAAACCTTGACCCCATGCATCTAGTAACAAGCAAGGTCACCATCGATCACCAAGATGATTGGGTAAAGATATTTTATTTTAGGCATGATAATGTTTTATTTTATAAAGGAACCATAAAGAAGGGGCTCTATCATAGACATGTTTCTAAATTTCACTGTAGGCTTGAATTTTTCTAAGTTATGCAAAAAGATGTAGGGAAAAAAGTGTGTGTTGCTCATAAGATCTAAGATAAAGATCATTGTGACATGTTAATTATGAGAATGTTCTCTATAGAGTGATAAGGTGATATGAGAATGGAGTGACATGACATGTCATATTCTAAAATTTTCTATTTTATATGAACTAGCCAATTAGACAACCATGAAATAAAACATTTGATATACATGCGAATATGCAACCTATGAAAATGCAATGAAAATGAGAAGAGAGTGATATGTAGGAATTAGATATAGAATAATTTTAGGTGCACAAAGTTTAAAGAATCAATAAACACTTTTAACTTTAAAGTGCATACCCTATAGGCTCTATTGTTGAAATATTATGTTATTCAATAGGGGACCAACTAGTTGGGTTTGAATTTATGACCCTGTTCTTTATTTTTTTCATTTGATTGTTAAGCCTAAGGATGAGGTCTCTAATACTAGTTTCACACTCATGAACATTTTTATTGTATTGCCTATACATGCAGTCAATGTAAGCCATGTGATTGTTTATAGTGGTGATTCAATTCTCATCTAATATTTCTAACTTGGTTAGATGACCCTCTCTATATTCTTCTTCATCAAGGAGTGATCAAAGGGAGATGTGAAGGTTAGGTATCACCACCTCTAAGGGTAGAATGGCCTCAAATCCAAATACTAGTGAATATAAGGTTACTCCCATGGGTGTTTTAATAGTTTTTCCATAAGTCCAAATTATTGGATAGAGTTATAGATACCAATACAATTTAGAGTCTCTGATAGTTTTGACTAGGATTGACTTCAAGGTTTTGTTGGTAGCTTCAGCTTGGTTGTTAGCCTGTAGATAATACAAGGAGGCTATGTGGTGTGATATACTAAATTTATCTCATAATTCACAAACTTTAGGATTCTATAAATGGAACCCATTATTAGTAATGATGACTTTAATACTCTAAATTGATAAAGGATTTAATTTAGGATGAACTTTATAATGATTGATCTGGTCATAATTGTTAGGGGCATTGCTTCTACCTAGTGAAATATTCAATGTTATGATGATGAAGTGGTGACTATTTGAAGTAGGTGAGAGTTTACCTATTAAATCTAGACCTAAGGTAGAAAAGGGCCATGGAGTGATGATAGGTTGTAATGCCTTGGTGGGAATATGTATCTCATGTGAAAATGTTGGCACTTCTCATATTTTCATATAAATTCAAGAACATCATGGTCTAGAGTCAAACATAAATATCCCATCCTATAGTTTTCTCAAGCAGTCATGTGGGCACCAAAGTTTCCATTGCACACACAACTTTGATAATAAAAGAGGACATTTTATGACTCATCTTGGTCAATGTTGACAATTTTCCCCCATAGGGTAAATTGTCACCCCTACTATTTAAAACTTTGATATGGTGCCAGTTTTGTCTTGTGAATCAATTTTGGGGTCCTTAAATGTGCATTTATAGCCACCCAAGTGGCCATCTACAACTAGGTATAAGCCAAAGTGGCCATTTATAGCTAGGTGAAGTTTAGTTATTTAGAGGTTTCTAAGGAGCTTTCTTGATTATAGCCAATGCAATGTGCAAATACAACCATGAAAATGATGATGAAAAGGTCTCCTATGGCCATGTAAATTTTGATGGACTCCTATAGCCATCATATAGAGCATATAGTTCATTCAAAAGGGGGACACATGTAGTAGTTTTAAGAGGGTTTTTATCTTTCTAAAAACATCATGTACAAAAATTTGAAAGGGTTTTTCTCCTCTTCTAAGCATCACGTACAACCAAAAGCCAAGACATACAAGTTGTAAGTTCATTTATTTTGTCTTCCCAGGGATTTTTTTGGGTTGTAAGAGGTGGAATATTTTGTTGAACATTTTATATGAGAGAAAGAGCTCTCAAAGGACTATGTAAAATTTCAAAAAAATGACTAAGTGGTAGTTACACAAAGTTTATTTCCTTCAGACAATTTGTCCAAAGGAAATCAAGAGATAGGAATCCATAAAAGGGTGTCAGATAATAAGTCTGAAAGAATTCAGGCACATTTTTTATAAAAGGGCATTTCACAACTAAAGGGATATTATCAAAGTTTATTTCCTTTGTAATTTTGTTTAAAGGAAAAATAAAAACACAATTGAAAATACCCAAAGGGCACCTACCCTTCGAGAAGGTCTAATTCAAAAGTCCTAAAGGGTATGTAACCTTCGAGTTGGTTCACTTTATGTTTCTAAAGACATAGATAATTCATCTGAAAGATAGTTTCAAAAATCTTGGGTGCCCTTTAAAAAACCCAGGTGCCCTCCAAAAATCCTGGGTGCCATTCAAAAAATCCAAAGAAATATAAACAAAGGAAAGAAAATAAAGAAGGAATCCTTCAGACTTTTTATTTGAAGGAATTCCTTCAAAAAATTTATCTAAAGGATTCCTTAAAAAAAGAGAAGTCAAAAAGAATAATCCAAAGGATATGAAGAAATTAAATGGACTCTAGACATTCTTTCCAAAGGAAATAAAACCAAATACCAAATCCATAGACATAAAGCTAGTAATTAGGAATTCCTTTAGAAAGGGAAAGGAAGTAAGTACCAAGGGAAGATATTAAGAGAATTCTTATAGAAATTTTGTCTACAGGAATATGGAAAGAATAAAATCCTAAAATAAATAATTTATAGAGACCTAAGATTAGTGAACAAAAAAAATACATAGGAAAATAACTAAGTAGAAATACACACAAGAAAATCATGGATATTTGTCTAGACATGCATGAACAAAAAAGCCAAGAACCTAGTCAAGTCCAGAAGAATAAACTCATGGATCTCATTCAAGGGAAAATAAAGGGAAGATTCATGAAAAATAGAAATACAGATGGTGAACATGCCTAAATATTTTGAGAATACAAGAGCATGCAACAACCATGAACATGAATAAACACATCCATATTTGACCATTCTAACATGTCACCTTGATTTCTTAAATAGAGGCTCACTTTGCATGAGGATTCAAGTAGTGGAATGGTGGAAAAATTAAATAAAATAAATTACATGCATGCACTCTTGTTTGTCTCAAATATTCAAACATTTTGGTAGTTTAAACATACTTCTTAATTTGGCATTTGTGTTGATTTCATGCAAAGGGGAGACTTTTAAATGTTCTAATAGTTCAAGTGGATTTGACTACTCTTGTTTTGGAGTTGACTATTTTTCAAGTCAATACATCTATTCATAGATTTCATGCATCTAATCTTGTCTTCTTCTTCTTTTTTCAATGCAAGGAATTTTCATGTAAGAAAAAATAAACTTTTGTAGAGGATGAGTTGGTTTGAGTTTACTCTCTCTCTATTTTCCAATTCTAATCTCTTGGATTTTTGTAATTTTATATATTAATGTCTTTTCAACATTAGATTTTTGATCCCTCTTTTGGAAAGAAAACTTATACCAAAGTTTGTGCTATAACCTATTTCAAAATCAATAAGAAGAGGACCATGTTTTTCAATTTTGAGAATCTGGTATAGAGTAATTTTATTATAGATTTGCTTAAGTGAAAGATTTTCCTTCTTTCTTGTCAAATCTAGATTCATACCTAGTTACTAGCTAGTCATTTATTCAAGTCACATTATGTGTTTGAACATCTTTTACTAAGTTTATAGTAGATATTAGTGGATGTTTATTACCTTTCATCAAGCCTATTTCTACATTTACCTCAAGCTTAGATCAATAGATAGAACATTTTCCTAAAATAGTTATGTGTATTGATCAATTGGAGTTGAAGTTTTGCCTCTTCCTTGTTTGAATTAGTGTTCTTAGAAGCTCAATTTGAGTGGATCAAGAAAATTAGGTATATCACTACTTTATCTAGGATTTACTTTCAATTTCTTTCTACCCTTTTCCTAGGTAGTTTTTAGTGTAGAAGTTGAGATCATCATTGATACATCTTATAAGAACTAGCCTTATCTTGAGGTTATTATCACTATTGAGGCACCCACCCTCATGAAAATATCACATTGTTTCAACTGGAGAGAGGATTAGCCATTTTAGCACATCTTCAATTCAAGGTGTAACTTTAGGTTGACAATAGTCAACACACTAGAGAAGCAACCATTTTATGCCTTGTGATAAATGAAGACATCTATGATCATGTACTTGGATGTGATAACATGAAGACATCTCATCTATTATGAATTATAAACTTTAGGGTATGTTTAGTCTTCGAAGTAATTGATGATGTCTGTGTACCAAGGAAAAGAATTGATGGAAGGATTTTCTATATACCATATCAACCCATTGAGGAAATCAGTATCAATGAGGTTGTTAACCTCTAGAGGTAAATCATCCAACTAATCAATGATGATCTATCCCTTAATGTACTTTTGGTTAATTTGAGTTAATTCAAAATAAATTAGGAGCATAATGAAGTGCCCAACCTTATGAGAGATTTGGATAGGTTAGAAAAGTTCATAGGGATTAAGATCTCATAATAATTTTCATTTCTTAATTAAGCATACAATATTCTATCAATTTGGTTATAGACACTATTTTTAGGCATTCATTTTTTACCTGAGTGTATCATATCTGATAATCAACAAGGTTTTGGCTAATGAAATAGATTACACATTCCTTAATGGTGTCATATTCTTGAGATAACATACATGTGATGGATACCTTAGTCACTCTTATATAAAGTTTCAAAGGCTTATATGGCTTAGTTGTCATGATCATAGGAGGATATATAAGAAATTGTTTTACTTCCTTGAACACTTATTGAAAATCACTTGGCCACTTATCTTTTTGAATAGGTTGTTGATGAGATGAATTACATAGGTAAGGCTAGGGATGGATCATTAGATAACTCCAAGATTTCTTAAGAACATCTTGATGCTAGATTCATCCATAGAAGGATTCATTTATAATGTTTATTAGATCATAGTAGGGTCAACATCAATCCCAAATTAAGAGATGATGTACCTTAGGATTTTTCTATCAATGAAACTAAACATGCATTTATTTGGATTGAGAGAAATTTTGTATTCAATAAATCATGTGATGGTGATGTGGAACATTCCTAAATAGTCCTCATGTCACCTTGTTTTTCCAAAAAGATCATCTATATATAACTCTATTTTTTTGTTGATGAGGTCATGGAAGATGTGGGTTATATCCCTTTGATACATTTCTCATGCATTTTTTAGGTTAAAGAGCGTTACAACATAGAAAAAGGTTCCCCAAGGTGTAGTTAGTGAAGTATTGATTTGGTCTTTATTGGAGATGTGAATATGGTTGTATCCTAAAAATCCATCCATGAATGATATTATATTGTATCCCATGGTAGAATTAACTATTATGCTAATAGATGGGAGGGGGAATTCATCCTTTAGACATGCCTTGTTAATGTCTTGAAAGTCTATACATATTTTGATCCTACCATTATTTTTAATAATGGGGATAGTGTTAGAAATACATTTTAATTATTCAATGGGTTTAATGAATTTAAATTTTAATATCTTTATGATTTACTCCTTTACCATCAATTCAACCTTAGGTTTGATGGGTATTATTTTTTGTTTGATGGGTTTCACGTTAGGTGTTGTAACTAGATTGTGGATAACTAAATCCAGACTGATGCCTATCATGTTAATGTAGGAGAAAGTGAAGGCTTTGTAAATATCCATGTGGAGTTTTTTATGGCCCTACACCTATTTTTTAGAGAGTGAAGATCATATATTGAGAAGTCTAGGGTTATCTTCTATTCTGATGTTAATGTCAATAGTTTCCTTAATGAAAAACATATTTTCCTCCTTGAATACATCAAGAACCAAGGGAAGGTTAAATTATTTTCCATAATTTTTGAATATGTCGTGCTCATATTCAAAGGATATGTAATCCTCCACATGGAAATAAGACTCATTAAACTTGATCTTGAGGGCTGAGTCAGGATAAAAGGTAAGTGAGAAGACCCTCTTATGATGGAATGATGGGAGGTCATTATAAGCCTGTATGAACTCAAGGATGGTCTCATAATTATTAGTTAGATCATGGAAAATATGGTCCTCATCTCATCTGACATGGGTGACTATTTTTTCATTAGGAGTTTTAATTTCAATAGGCTTTTCATAATTGAGACTATAAAATTTGATTCTGGAATCATTGGATGGGGGATGAAATGTGAAGATGAGGTATCCATAGAGTTGGTAAGTTGGTTGATTTTTGTATGGATTGATTTAATAGAAATGAAATTGAATTCCTTAGTGACCTTATAGATAGTAGTTTTGTATGATTGAAGGTGCTCAGATTTGGTCTGATAAACTTTAGACACTTAGTTTTCAACTAGCTATGAATCTCCCTATATTTTCATGTTTTGGATACCTAGGTGCTTTGTAATGAGAATAAAAAGAAATATATCCTTATATTTAGATCCATTGTTTATATATTCACTATCTAACTTGATCCTAAATGACATAACTCATCCTTCATGGGAAATGGGGATGATTCCTACCCTAAAGCCCATGCATCATTTGACCCTATCATAGTGTAGGAGCCACTAATCATGTGTATAAATATTGTAGTCATCAGGTGGTAGTTATTGGTCCTCTAATATTTCAATCATATGATATTTAATATGTCAAATAATCCCACTTTGGGTTCCTAGTTATGAAACTTGGGAAGATGATAAACTTGTCCCTTGTGTGGGGTGAATGGGAAGGCTTGTGAAGGTGTGGATGACTAAATCTCATGTTGTGGATTAAAAAAAGGAATAAATTTAGAGAACCTAAAAGGTTATTTTTTAAGATTTAGATTGATATAGGTGAGGACTTATAAAAACTTGAAATATTTTTTGTTTGGCTTCTTATTTAAGGTGGGGAATATGCCATCATATGTAGGGTTTTATTTAGGCCTAGGGAGTATGTCAGTGTAGTTATTATTTTTCATTAGTGAAAGAGACACATAAGTATAGCTATGTAACTTGTAATACTATGGATAGGACATGGGCATAAATATTTTTCCCTTATTTATATGGGGGAAGGCTTGTAGGAATTTGATGAGTGAATTTTTGGGGTCATCTTCCTTTGTGGAAGATGAAGGGGGTTTTTCCCTAGGAATCTGTGGGTAATAATGTCAAAATCTATCCTACCAATAGTGATAGTGTGAGCCTTTTCCTTGATAATTGGGATGACTAAGGGAGGGGGAAAACTTAGTTAACCATTAATAGGTTCTGAGTGTGACAATAAATGAGACTAGGTGTGGATAAAAGGAGGATAACCAACATCTTTGGAGGAAGTAGTCTAAACATTACAAGGACCTTTAAAAAGTAGTGCAATCCTATCATGGTGGGGTATAAAAACACACTTTAAAGTGGTTCATAAGTGACATGAGTGTAGCATGGGATATGATTTGGTTCCCTATAATTATCCCTTGGTTGGCCTTGGTGATGAATACTAATATGGTTCTTGTTGAGGGGAACTACCTCATTCCTAGACACCTCTACCATGCAAAGATATGGTAAGCTAGCTAGCCCCTCTCTAGTTTTTTGACTTTGAGGCTTGGAAAATTCATAGGTCTCTACTCCTCATGGATAAAATGAGAGGATAAAAGGAGTGTCTTTCTCTAGGAGATTAATGATTTTAGTGGTAGAGATGGTGGAAATTATCGCATTGGTGATTAATTCTGAATCAAAAATCTTTACAATTGTGGTTATGTTTTTTTCTTCTAGTTTATCTTTTAATAAGGCCTAGGGTAATTTCATCCCTTTCTTTAGGATGGTAGCTTTAGGCTTTGAGGATCTGGTAACATCAACCAATTATGAGGGATTCATAACCACATTGGTAGGTAAGTGATAATTGATATGTAACCTAGGTTTTTTTTACATAATACTTATAACATAGTGAAGGGTTTAGGATCCTCTTAGGCTAAAAATATATTACCCATGTGTAAGAACTATATTTAATGGAACAAGGTGGAAGGAATAGCCTTCATTCAATGTTCCTAGGGTCTTCCCAAGATCATGTTGTAATTGGTGTCCTTATCTATGACATAGAAATTTTTTAATAACATTTTGAGACCTAAGGTGACTAAGAGTAAAATAGTCCCAATAGAAGTATATTTATTATTGACATAGCCTCGTAGAATATTACATGTTATAGAATAGTTGGTTTCCTCATATCCATGTTTTTATAAGAAGGAAAAGGGAATGATGTTCATATCCACTCTATTATCAACCATGGTTATCTTAATATAGTTATTGTAGATCCATACTTATAGGAATAGGGCTAGATATCTTCTCCTTACTAGTTCATACACAGGTGTGAACATTCTTAGATCAAAGAAGTAGCCAACATCATGTGAATCCTGACTAGGTAGGAACATATCTAGATCAATGTGGTTAATCTAAGCTTGAGGGGGAGGATTGATGTTATACAGATGTCTAAGTCCTAAGGAATCAAACAAGGTTGATCAATGAGCATGAGATTTGTTGATTAGATATAGAAATGAAATGTTTTAGAATGTTTTGGTTAGGTTGAATATTAGGTCTTAATTTCCCATGGGGTTAGGGATTGTCTCTATTTCTAAGATGTTTGAGGGGTGGAGGGCCATAGGTTGATACTCTATAATATGAGTTACAATTTTTACCTCTTCTCAAAATTATATCTCTATGACTACTATCATCCTATTTTTACCTTGCACTCCCAATTAGGGAGTTACATCATGGTTTTTGGTTCATGAGGTGGAAGCTTTAACATCATGAGTGCCTACCACTATAGGAGGCTATAATGAATAGGGTGGCACTATGGTTTAATATATTATTGATTTTCATTAAGGTGTGTTTGGTTATTAGGGGAAGGTTTGTGATATATTTTTAGGTTCTAGTTTTGGTGAGCAACAAGACCATTTGAGGAGGTTTGCATATTTGCATTATCATTTCCTAGGGATATATCTGTAAATGTTTTCCTTTGGTCCTCTAGGTGCCTTTGTATGAACCTATTATACTCTCTATAACTTTGAGTGTCATTACCTATAATTATATGGAATAAGCAATATATTTTGGGGTTGTAGTCCTTAGATCTCGTGTTTTGTTCATGTTACCCAAACCTTGGTTGTTTGTTATGCACATAGTAGTTTTCATTTTAAAACTAGGGATATTATTCATTTAAATGGTACTAATTTTGGTATTGTATATTATAAGGTGGTGGTTGGTTGAAATCAACCACATGAATGTTATGAGGGGGATTTTGATTCCTTACGCCTATGATGCTAGTGTTCTTAGTGTTATTTAGAGGTTGATATTGACTTTTGTTTATGGGATTTTACTTCTTGGTTTGATCAGTGACACCATTAGTTATAGTGTCCCTATTATAATTCAATATTTTGGTCACTTGGTTATTTTCATTATTTGGATTTGCATTTTGAGATCCCCATTATTTTGGTTGGGGGTGATGATACACTCATTGGTCCCATATATCTATCATCCACTATCGATGGATGCTTAGTTAATATGTAATACGCTCTTAAAGGCCTCTTTGTATGACTAGTATGATAAATTTTGGACATATTCCCTTATGTCCTTGTTGATTAAATGGAGGAAAATATCACATAATTCCCATTGGTCAATGTTAGGCACACTCTTAAAGGAGTGTAGGACCTATCATAATCTCATAATGAAATGGGTGGTTGATTCATTGTAATCTTAATTGATATATAATAACTCACATATACCAATCTTTAGAAGTTTCTTCATGTCAAAATCTTTGTTGAACTCAACCATAAGCTATCAAAAGTAGTGTATGGACCCTTTAGGAAGGTGGTAGTAATATTCAAGTGTTATCCCCTTGAGAATCTTGGGAAATATCTTTGTTAAAACCCCATCTCAAAGTAGGATTTATATGATAATGGTAGCATATGATTTTATGTGTACATTGGGATCCCCCTCCCCCTTGAATTTATGAAGATTCGATAAGGGGCATGGAAGAAGAATCCCCCATAAATATGTATCTAAAATCTCTTAAAGAAATATAGCATAGGTCCTCATGTTGTTAAAGTTCATCATGATTGTAGTGGGATTAGGGTTAAAATAGGGATTCACATAAGGGTTATTTTGATAATTACTAAGGTAAAATAAGAAGCTTGATAGGATGAAGTGGAATAAGCCAAAAAGTAGTTGTCTAGATGGGTGGACTTCAAATACATGTAGAAGTAATAAAGGACGTTATTAAACATATGAGACATGGTGATTTGTTATGGTAGGGTATGTCTATTTTGTGTGTAACCTAATGTCACACAAGGTGGGACATAACCTATCTACATGTGTTATTATATGTGGGAGTCACCTAGATTGGAGGTGTGAAGAATAGGGGGTTTTTCGTTACCATATTAGTTTTTAATGGTGGAGTGTACATGTACACACTCTATGTTAGAGTTTGAATAGGTATTTGATAAGATGAATAGGTCTTTTATGTATCAAGGTTAGGGACCCCATGAGTAAGGATATCTCCTAGGGGTTGGTGAGAGACATGGTTTAATTATGGTATCTACTTTTTTGGTGGTGGGAGCACATGAGTTTATTATTGTGATGTTAGGTAAGTTATTATTTATATGGAATAAGAGGATGGATGAGTTGGTGTAGGGGGACTTGGGCCCATCCCTTGACCTAAATGTTGTTTATTATTCTCTAGGTTGAGGTTCTCCCTAGAGTAGTGCCTATGGCTAATGGTAGTGGATTGAAGGTGTATTGATTCCTACCAGAGAGGTAGGTATCATCTTTCATTCAATTGAACTCATCCTCTAAGTGATGGATCCTTCCTAGGTAGTGATCATATTTGATGATGCTTTTTATCTTTAGGATTTACAAGCTAATGGATGGCCCAATGGACACAAATGAGTGAATGTGATTTTTATTATGAGTATCATGGTGTTCAATTTAAGGATATTTCTTGAAGTTTTAGATACATCACATATTTATTGAATAATAACCCCAATCTTTATATGAGTGTTAGGAAGGAATTAATTGTAAGATTGGTATTCTATGCTAGTGTCAAAAGTTGGATTATTCAAGCTCATCAATGAATTTAATTATAGCTAAGTTGGATTATCATATAGCCCTCTAGGTTAAGAGATATTCTAATATCCTATTTAGACATATTTTGGAGGTATATGGATACTTACAGAATAAATGAAAGGAATGAATATGGAGAGAGGAAATGAGAAGAGGAAGAAAGGGGTACAGAAAGGATGAAGTTTTTCATGTTAGGCTTACAAATTTGTATGCACATGAATAACACATGATAAGCTATGTAATTAACTCCTTGAGGATTTTTTGATGCAATTGATGTAATGGATGGTCTAAGAGTTTAGTTGATCAGGATTTTGGATAGGTGGTAATAATGGGTTCTCATGATGGAATTAGAAGACCTCAAAAGCATCTCAATGCTTGCTAAGAGCATAAATATATGTATAAACTAAGCTCTAAGGCTATTATATATATTATATAATAATAAAGGGAATTTATTGGTCAATTATAGGTTGAAATAAATGAGGGAGATCAGATGAGATGACTCATGGGAAAAGGTCTACTCTATTAAGTTAACTTTGCCTAGTCAATGTCATACACTAAGTGTGAATGATATAAGATAAGGCTAGAGTAAAGGAGAATAAATATATGTGGATAAGATTTTAATTTTAGATAAAATTGTATTGACATCTTCTATTTTGAGGGAGGACAATGATAGGTGGATTGGAGACGTGTTATTACTCTTCTATTGTGGCTAAATAACCTATGATGAGGTGAGGAATAGGAGTGGATATAAAGACCTCACATCTCAACTCAGTGTTAATGTTGAGTTATGTGGTGATGGTGGGACTAGGTGATCTAAATATAGGGAATAAAATATGCTAGATAAGCCTTGGTGTCTCAAGGAGGGTCATTCAAAGAATACTAGGTAAGAGCCAAGGAAAAGTGTATGAGCTTATTCAGGTAATGACTTATAAAGTGTGCTTAATGAAATATTGAAGAAAGGATTGGTATATGGTGATTATGTATATGTATAAGGCTTATGTGTTATGTGGTTTCTTACATGGATTGGAAAGGATTTTGATATGTCTTGCATGTTAGTAAGGCTTTTGACACTATTTTTGAACTTTTTTTGATTTTGTAGAAATAAATGCTTGTTTCCTAAAAATTAAGTTCTTAAAGTAAAAGAATATAAAATATGAGAGTAAATGAAATCAAAACTTAAAAAAAAAAAAAAAAAATCATTTTCAATGTTTGTAATGTATGCAAGGAAGGAGAGAATGAAGCTATGTTATTATGAAAAATGCTGATTTTTCCTAACCCTACTTGTATACAAACTAGATGAGATGTTTTTATTTATTTTGATTATTTTTTATAAAATGAAATAAATGTATAAATTGAATATATGTATTCAAGTAATGTAAGAATAAAATTTTATTTAAAACAACATCAATAAAACACTTTATATGGATTTTTCTTATTCACGGACAAACTAGATTAACTCTTCAGCTCGTATAATTTGCTACAAACAAACCATTTTTTTAATGGATTACTAAGATGAAAATAGGATATGAAAATTCTGATTTTATATTTTGAAAGAGGAAAATGATAGTGATTTTTACCCTTAAAAATAAATAATATCAACAATCTACTACCTTTATGTATGCACCTATGGTTGTCTATGTTTCTATGTTCATCTAGGTGAATTTTTAGAGTGCAAGAGACTTGTTTAGATATTGAAAGAGAAAGGTTGTCTTGGATGGAAATAATTTAAATAATTTCTAAGATAATTTTTATGATAATTGACAAAATGTATTGCTAGTTTGTAAAGAAACTAATCTACAGAGATGCAAGCATAAATCAGAACTAGCTATATTTTTATAGCAAAGATAAATGAAAAGGGATAGATATGTTTAACTATTGAATTTGCTTATTTTTATAAATATGTAAAACTAATATAACATGGTAACAAAATACACTAAATATAATTTAATAAATAAAACAAATACTAAAAGTTATGAGAACTTCAACCTGATTCTGACATAAATCAACTAAAGTGCATGTGGTGTGTTGATAGAAGAATACTCAGTATGCCCGATATATATGATCTTATATAAATTATATAAAATTTATAACTATAGGATGCAAAATTTTTAAAACAAGATGGAGTAAAAAGGAGACAATCCATAAATGGAGTTCAACTGAACTGAGTCTAGCTAATGTCTTAGATTTCAAAGTCTGAGTTACTTTTTACCAATAACATTTATTCACTTAAAATATTGTTGACTTGAAAATAATAGATGATAAATATTTTGGAAATTATAATAAGGCTATAGCTATAATAAATTCCTAATAACAACTTCTAATGGCAATTTTTAGATCTAAAATCATGCTAAAATTGGCCTTCTTATAGAAAGAGATGGGAGCTTTCATGGAGGAGTTCAACTAATTCCAATGATGAGTTTAACTTAACAGGAACTAAAGATGAATAAAAATAGAAGAGAGAGTGATTTTATATTGATTAAATGTAAACACAAGGTAATAAAAATAAGAAACATGACATTAGTTATGTAAAATGTATGAAAAATAGAGTCATGAGAGATAATTTTATAAGGCATTTCAATTATGATAGAATGACCTCTTTACACAGGAGGTGAATATATAACCATCACTTAAGGTGACCACACCACCACTAAATATCATAAGACCACCATAGTTTTAATATAAAAATACCTCTTATCATCAAAACTAACATCTACTTTACACATCTGCCATGGTGGTTGTGTAAAGTAAGGGGCAATTACATAAAAAAAGGATAGTTTCATTACCTAGAGTGGTAGTTCTATCATCTATGGTCAATTTTTTAAACAAGGTGAAAATATCTAGGAAAATTAGAACTAAAGGGACTAAAAGGGCTCAAGGGAGTAATAGGAAGGTATAGGTAAGGAATAGAGATAGATAGTTCCTTGTGGAGTATGAAACAAGATGTCATTACATCATCATCAAATTTATATCACAAGTGTTACACCATGTAAATTTTGGGTTCATATAGGTTCCATCCTTATTTATATGGTTTCATTATTTTTCCTTAGGGTTTTATTTTTATTTCTAATTTCCCCATAAATTTAGACAATAAATAATTTTCACCTTATTCTTAAACTTTTGTGTATTTTTATGATTTAATTCTATGCCTTATAAAAATGATAGTTGCCTTGTCCATCTAAGGCAAAGTGTGATACTAAGTGGTGAAAATATTGACCATAAATATATTCCTTTGGTTCCATCTAAAATGGATAAAATTAATGAGATGAATTTTCATTTAAAAAAATGTTATTTATATGCAAATATTGTTAGTGAATACATACAAACAAAATATCATATTGCTAATATTAAAATTCTTGATATATAAAATGCTAATCAAGATAATCATGAATACCAAGATAGAATCCATTATCATGAAATTAAAGGGGTAAATCATATTTTATTTATATAATTATCTAATTTTTAAAATCAATTTAATCAACAACCTTGTGACATATATAAGGTTTTAAAATTAAAGTTAGAATCTAAAGTTTCACATAAAGCTATGGTTGTCACATTTGAGGAACAACAACATGAAACCTTCATTATTAATAATCTAATTTTTAGAGGTATTGATTCCATCATAGTCATTTAGACTACTACCAATGTTATTATTTTTATGTCTACACCTTTGGCTACATACATGATACCTACCCAAAGGTGCAAGGGCATAATAAGGTTTCACTATCTATATCATGACATATGTATAGATAAAATAATTTAATGTCATTTTATCATGTGGATAATATGTCATCATAGTAATATATATATCGATCAATGTATGTATGTAAAATATGGAATGTAGGGTAGGTAATTGCCATGTATATATTGTTATATCAATGCAACAAAAAATATAAATATCTCTGAGTAAGACTACACAATACAAATTCATGATATAGATCATGACGTCCTAAATGTTAACAATATTATCAAACATAATTTTTAGTGTTACACATAGGTGAAGGTCAACATAAAAGGGACATAAAATGTCATAACAAGTAAGGCTAAGGCCACATGCAGGATAATATAACAATGTCATAATTAAGGGACATCAAGGATGTCACATCAAACAAGTCCAAGGTTCATTCACAATAGTCATAAAAAAATTAACCTATCATGTAAAAAAGTAACAAAAATAATGGATCATAGAACACAGAACTAGTCTACACCATCCATATGTATAAATATCACATCATAATGTAATGGCATATCATGTATAACTATGTAATAAATGAGAAATTATCAATACATGTGTAAGTAATATATGTGGTTTAATAGGGTACAAAGGTCATATAAATATATAACATGTAATAATGAAACCTATGGAAAATAATGCCCCAAGTATTAACATGGGAACTGTGTAGATGGAAAACTAAAATTTATTTGTCCATGTGTAATGTATATGTCTTGCATAACACTTAGTATTGTGAAATATATGTGTATATGTAAATAATATATCATCTAACAAACATGTGAGAAATATCATATGTAAATAGTGTAAACTAGAAATAATGTCATGCTCAAGTCCTAATTCTTTTGTTTTGAATATTTGAATATTTTTGTATTTTTTTTATTATTTATTTTTTATATTTTTTGAATATTTGAATTTAGAAAAAAATAGATGATAATCACTCAATGGGAGGGCCATAGGAAGTTTCTATATTATGCAGTAGAGCTATATCATGTCTTAGTTATCAGGAATCGACCTCTGGTTGATCAAAATATGATAGGGAATAATGTGTTGTACAATGTATATCATACTCAATTCTTATAAAAATTAGGGTAAGATGAATGGATCTAGAAGGTCGAGGACTCTATGGTATTCTTTGTATAATAAGAGGGTGTATCACATCTTGTGTTCTATGTGGAACATGCTAAACTATATATGGTGATAATTGAGTATGTATTATAAAATATGGTGGCCTCTATGGTCTCATAGTAACTCTCTAACATAATCAATTTGGAATTATTGGCTATATATGTGGATACTATCTATGCGTAACAATCAAATCTATATGTGTTAAAAATTGTTTGAGTTTTCACTCAAAAGTAATTTGGTCAATCAAATAACACAATTTTATTCATAATGATAGATATATTTATAATAAATTATTGGTCCTATTTTTTAGAAAACCAACTTCATCTTTTTCCATATAATCCCTATATTCACTCATATCCCTTATATCTCTCATCTACTATTTTATTCATTCTTATAGAATCTCTCATTTTATTTTAAAGTGAGTTGTTAAATTCATGTATAATAATAATGCATATTCACACATGCTAATATTGCTTGCCTAATAATGTGAGCATTAACATACTTTTTATTAACACCTCCCCTAGTGAGAATATGGGGAAGGGAACCACATGAACTAAATAGCTCTATATTCTCCCTATAAATTTAGGATGTGGACATTGGATTCATTTGAAAATGTATCCGATATAATATTGAAGGATTTTTTACATTAAAGATCATGCATAGTAAACATGAGAGATTTTGTACATGCTTTATTTGAAAAAATATATATCAAGACTTATTTTATAACTTATGACTACAAATAGACAAATAGACTTAAGCTGAAAAAAGCAATAAAAAATGACTCACAACTTAACATTTAAGACTTTAATAAATAATCTAATAACTAAAAAACATAAAAAAATTAAATATAAAAAACTTATTTAATTAACACTATTAAACTATAATTTATCATGACCTAAAAAACATAATATTAAAAATAATAAAACATAAATTATAAAACATAAAGGACATTTAAAAACTAACAACTATACTAATAAATTTAAAAAATTTAAAAAATCTAAAAAAAAAATGTAATAAACAAAGAAAATAATAAAAAATGAAACTTAAAGAAATTGAAACATATAAATAAAAAACTAAACCCAATAATTCATTACAATATTAAAAAAAAAAATTCTAACTTATTAACCACCTAGAGAAAACAAAAACAAAAACAAAACCAACATAAAAAAGTAGAACCAATTTTTAAAAAAAAAACCATAAAACTTTAAGAAAAATCATGAACTAAAAAACAAAAAACATTGCCAAATCCCATGAATCAAACCAAATAATATGAAAAATAAAATAAAACCATTTATAAAAAAACCATATTTTTTAAAAAAATACTTAAAACATAAAACAAAAAAATTAAAACCAAAAGCCAAAGAAGTTGTGAGTGGATATTAACGACTATGGAATATCATTATTCACAAAGCATAATAGAAATAGAAATTCCACCCTAGTAAGTGAGGGTGAGCACGTATATTGATTCATCAACATAATATAGATGAGAGGAGATATGGGGCATGAATATCGAATAGATATTTCAAAGTTGAGCCATTCAAACAATGTGTATGTGTCTTGAATGAAGATCTGAACTAGGTTCAAGATAGACTCAATTGATGAATCTGTTCGATGCAAGTCTAGAGTCTCAGCTCTATTTTTAACAAAAAAAATCCAATTAAAACTATAATATGTACACCCTATAGAAAATAATTCAAAATCTCATAAAAAATTTATATGCCCTGAAAATAAATCTTGTAAACCCTCATGTGTAGAGTTGTGCTCCAAAAATATTTCTCTTGTTTCTCTTTTTATGGAATTCTAAAACATATATTTGTTTTTACCTTTTCTATTTTTACATAAAGACTATCAACAGGATTTTTAGTAGTTTTCATAGCATTACCTTTTATATAAAGAGAAAATATCTATTAAATGATAAGAATTTAAGATGTGGTCTATACTTCAAAATTATTTTTACAAACAAGACCTAATTTTTTTAAGAGAGGTCCCATAGGGTTCCTCTCTAAAACCAGTGTTGAAAAATGGTTATGTTTTCACTCAAAAATAATTTGGTTGATCAAATAACACAATTTTAATCATAATAATAAAAATATTTATACAAAATTATTGGTATTATTTTCTAAGGATCCAACTTTATCTTTTTCTCATATTATCCCTATCTTCACTCATATCCCTTATATATCTTATCTAATCTTTTATTCTTTCTCCTAAAATATCTCATTATATCTTAAAGTGAGTTGTTACTATAATAATGCATATTAACATATATTAATATTTTTAACTTAATAATGTGAGCACTAATATAGTTGTTCTTGATAATATACATATCTTGAATATGTGTATCAACCCTCCTTGAATAATGTCTATGAATAGGTGTATCAAAACTCTTTGAATAATGGACCTAGATAGGTATATCGACCCTCTCTGAATACTAGTCTTGAATAGGTGTATCAAGCAATCACAGTGGTGGTGGGGGTCAAGGAGGAAATATCATTAACTATAGTGGATAATTATAATATACTTCTAGAACTATGACTACTCTATTTCAATATATGTAATTTAGACATCAATGTACTATATATGGAACCACATTAAATTTTAGTTGCCCATATAGAAATTAACTTGCATTTTTTTGGTGAATCTCCAAGTATGCATTTCAAAAGTTTAGAAAAAATTAATAGATAGTGTTTAGGTTAAAAGGCAAATAGACAAGATAGGTGTGTGACTATATAGAATATAGATAGGTGTGTGACTATATAGAAAACCTATAGACACTTCCTTCATCCCTTTCCTACTACTAAAAGTTACCTTTATGAGTATTTGGGTGGATGTTTGTTACATATAATGGTGAATAAAATCATATTGAATTTTGACAGAGTGGTGAACTATATTTATATGTATGAAATTTAATTTAAATAGTAGGTGAATCAACCTAGAAAACTAAGTTATACCCAGATAATTTAGATGAATCCATGTTATTCAACACCCCCTAAAATAGCCAGATGCCAATTTCCAAAATTGAAATAGTCATGAATATTTTAATATTAGCTATTAAAATTTACCCTAGATGGAATTATATGAAGTCCATAAATCTATGAGTGTCCTAACAACATGTTGAAGACCCCATTACTTTGTAACACTAATAATGGCATGGCTAATATGTATTATCCCACATGAAGAGGTAATACTATGAATCCTTAGGTACTGTGTCTCTATCCATAAAATACTTTAACTAATTTATTTGTATCCTCTAAATCTTATCATTTGTACCCCAATATTGAAGAAGTGTCATCATGAAAATGTTATCACTTATATATATGTTATTCCTTCATGTAGGATCTTATGAATAGTGCATGAAAATTTGAATTTTCATCAACTGTCTCACTATTATAGAATGCAATCATGGGCCACTAATATGAAATAATCACTAAGTGTACCAATGATATTATTTATTAGATGATCATATATCATCAATGGAGAATGTATGCTGTATGAATAATGTATCTCTTAAGTGTCCTTAGTTTGTTTTACTCATGTTTAGGAAAATGATCACTAAAGATATTCAAATTTTGATTTCCATTGTGTTACAATCAAGATTCCTCTTTAAGAGTGCCAAAATTTATAATGTTATTGCATATGATTTCCTATATCTTATGTCTTAGATTAAAACATATGTTGTTTGAATGCCCTAAAATATGATGATATTCACAATATGCATTATTTTCACATGTGCTTGGTCTAGGTCTACTTCGATTAAGATTTTGTGGAAGAATGAGTGGGATAAGGTTACACTCAATCAACTTATTTAATAACACATTAAGAGGTGATGGTAATCATGAAAATTACCTTTTTTGTTGGAGATATCAATTGTAACTAGTTTTTAGGTTACATAATTACATTGACTATAGTATTTGCCTTATTATTATTGTTATTTGGTTTAACCTTATAAATCACTTTTATTTGAAACTTCATTTTTAAATTTGTCAAAGGAGTTGATGTATACTTAAGTTTTATCAAAGAAATTAATTGGAATTATTTATCCCTCACTATATGGAATAAGTCATTAAATTATTTGAATCTCTTGATTATAATTGATTCATAGAGTGGTGTTAGTAAAATTCATTTGAATCTATCTTGTAATTCATTTCCAACCATAACATCAGTCATTTTGGCTAGCATGGTATTGCATCAAAGCACATAGTCAATGATTATTTCATTGGATCCCTACTTTAGTTTATATATTTGTGCATAGGATAACTTATCATTAATGTTGATGTAAAAATGGACTAAGAATTTGTTGGCTCAAGGTTTGAATTCTATTTTAGATTGAAGAGGGAGAGCATAAAATCTTCTCATTTTATAGTATTTAATACTTATTGGGAATAAATTGGTCAATATTTTATCATGGTATGCATAATACAAATAATCTACATGGAAAGATCTATGGTGTTTCTCAATATCAAATTAACCCTCATATAATGGGAGGTTGAGAGCTACGAAGCTTGTAGGTAAAGGGTGGGATATTATCTTAAGGGCTAATGGGTTATGGAACAAGGCATGTTGAATATAAGAAATGGATATTATCTTTTCTTACTCTATATTTTCAATCCTAAACTATAATGATGCTTGTATATCCAAAAATCAACATCATTTGTCTTGAAATCATAAATGTGTTTGTCAGGAATAAAAACCTAAAAAACTTGGGGATGTGTAATTGGGTGAGCTAACCCTGATCACCCTTGATTTATGATTGGAAACTATCAATGTATCCAATACTCCAAAGAAGGAAATAAAGTGACACATAGTTCTCCCACCTAGTGTGATTGTGAAATTGTGCCCCTTTGTTATATGTATGCAACTAATGATTGTTTGTGGTACTTTAAAATGTTTTATTTGAATTGAATTTTGAGTAATTAAATTATGACTGATCCTAGTGATATGTATGTAAATTGGTAAGAATAGGGTAGATTTTCTTAGTTTGTAATAGTGTATAGATATGCATTAAATAAGTGTTAAGTCCATTTTAAATGATACCTTAACTTATTTATATATAGATATAATTTAACAATTCCTCATGCCATCGACATGTTAGGATGATGGATTGACCCTAAGTATGGGTTTGGTTTTTGAAAAATACCCATTGCTAGGAGTGGGTCAGTTCTAATTAGATTAGGTCATTAGTGATTAGAGATAATGATTGTAATATGTAGACTAACCTATATAAATATAGACTAACTAAAAGTCTAGAGAAGTCTATGAAAGATATTTAGTAGGTTTGAAATAGACAATCATGTTCTTTTAGGTGTATAACATTATAATGAAAGGGTTGACTTATAACATAACATACAAATGAGAGAGGATGATGAATTATGACATTGTTTAATGCTCAAATCATGAGTGATAATGGTGTGCCAGTATTTTCATTTTCAATTACAAAAAAATATATTTTAGTAAATACTCCTACATCATAACTCCTCACAACTATTGTTATAGAAATGTAGGCTAAGATGTTATAGTTAAAGTAGGGTGTTTATAGAAAAATTCATTACCCTGATTCTCATCCTTTGATTTAGAAACCTTTATCTCTAGATATTTTAGGTTATCCATTACCCATGGTTTGTTAGGTCCTAAAAATACATTATAGCATGGTAAATGTGATATATAAAAACACATAAGATCCTTTCATGCAACATGTTTAGATTATGCCTCAAATTACAATTTATTGACTAAGTTATTGTCATATCTTCATTAATAAGACTTTATTTTTTTGATGTAATAAGTGTTAGGAGGCAAAAGGATTGTATTATTAATATTATTTTATACCATGTTTTTATTTAGAATTTATTTCACTTGTTATTTTATGCTAAGATGTTGGATTTATATTTAGTTTAATATTTTATTATGATACATTGTTATTATTATTACTATTTATATGGATCAGGGAATCCTTAGTAGTCACTAGTGTTTCAATAGATTTATAATGTAGTTATTTTTTATTTTATTATTGTTAGACCAAACAATAATTATGTTATAAAGATATTTTTAGGTGCCTGAAATGGCTACCAAAATCTAGGCTTGGCTACAGGAACACACATTGTAAAAATCAAGATAAATGATATGAGAGATAGAAATTAGGCACCCTGATTGACATTAATGTCATTTATTACATAAATATGTAGGAGTCATTAGTTAATATTATCTGGTGATCATGTTAAATAAATAGTATGTGGTTTATTAAAAATTAATAATGCTAAAATTACTTAGGTCAATATACTATCCTAACCTTAATTGTTACAAATAAAAAATAGTTAGAGAAAATGTTGCTTGTTGGACTTAGTTGGAAGATGATTTATAATATAAATCACTACTATAAAAAAATCAACAAGGGATCATATCCACCTTGCATTACCTTGTAGTTAAATAATATTATAAACCCATGTTTAATAACTAAAATCATAAAAACAAAGATTTTTAGCAACATGGGATACAAGTTCATAATGGCTTATGTGAGGCACATTGCATAGTATGAAGGGAATTAAATTTCATATCATATTAAAGGGAAATGCTATCGTATAAAAAAATATAAGCCATTTTACTAAGAATTAAACAAAAAGAAATTTATTCAAATAGTTAGGTTATGAGGAATGGGTAGATTCCTAAATATGGTCATAGGAACTTGACAATATTAATTCTTAACACATCTAAAACCATTCAATTTCCACATACATACACAACTCTTATTATTCATTCTTCTAATAAATTTATCTTTATACGGGCTTGACCCTCTATTCAATTTCACTATTACATAAAAATTTCCAAGTAAATGCTCAAATCTGTGTTACACCACTCTTAGATTACATCCAAATCAGGAAAACTACCCCCGATTCTCTAATACATGTATTTTATAGGTAGATATGTCCATTATAATATACCTATCCACCTACTGTGTCTTAATCTCATAACAATTAATAAATAGTTTCCAAATTAGTAAATACTCTTTTGGGTATTGCTACATATTTTCTAAGGTTGGCTAAAGGAAATTGTCAAAAGGTTTCACTATATAAGAAAATAAGAGCCTATTTTCAAAATGAATTGGTTCCTAAATTATCACTATTTATTGAGCACTTATACACTATTTCACATTGATAAAATCTACCCTATTCTTCCCAAATTTAAGATCATTCAATAAGAGGAGTCACAAGCCAAGTGTGAAGCATCTCAAAGAAAGTCAAGAGGTATAATTGTCAAGTATCAAGATCTAAATTTATAGCTACATAAATATAATCAAGGATAACAATTATACAATCAATCTCGGTAGGAGAACTATGTTCAGCTTGATTTCCTATCAATTATCAAGGGGTTGATTGGGGTCATCTTAGCTGATTATACTCCCCCTCTTTTTTTACATGTTTATAGCTCTCACAAGATCCTTAGGGTTTCTAAATAAAAGAGAAGGAAAAAAATACAAACCTCATGTGGCACAAATAGAAATGAAACATCTCAACATGATCAATAGACACAAACACAAAATGTGGAGCATGTATAATTTTTCATAGTATATGTAGAAAAGTCCATAATCATTAGACAATTGGCTTGGGATACTATCTACATAGCATGATCTTGTCCAAAAGCATCTTCATATTTTACCTCTAATCATGCACAATATTAAACACATCTTTTTATAATTTCTATTATTAGATATTAGAAACAATTAGCTAGGAATCTAGATAAAATCAGAGTTAATTTATTTATAATTGTTTCCAAAACTAGCAATTTTATATATTTATCAAGTTACAATAACAATTGTTAATAACTATATATCCTTAGTACTATGATACTTTAAATTTTTATATCTATATTTTACACCATTTAATTATTCAATAAAAATAAGGGTAAAACATATTTGTGAACCCATGCATTTTCAAGTATTCTTTTTTCTAATTTTTGTCCTAGGGTTTTAGATTATGTTTTGACTTTTATACACAAAAATATTTTCTTCTGATTTAGTTTTCAATTTTAAATTATTCTATAAAAACTATGTTCTAGTAGTTTTAAAAATCATACAAGTTGTTGCTCTAGGTAAAGTGGTATTCAATTTTACATGAGCCATGGTATGAGTAATATTTATCCAATATTCAAGACATTAGATAACACTATTTACAAATTTATTTTTTGACATATATAATGGTATATCATAAAATCCTAGGTTTTGATTTTTTATTCACATGAATTCTTTCAAATATTTGTCTTTTTAGTGCACTAGTAAGTAGTTATCCCTAGGAATTTACTCTCAGTGTACCTTAGAGATGGGATACATCAGTTATGAGATAGTGGAATCCTCTGTAGTTATTTTCCTTTGGGACTTTTTCACTATTTTACAATATCTGAGATCCTAAAAATTAAACACATCTATCTAGTTACACCTCTAATACCATTTTACAATTAAACATTTAAAGATCAAATAGTGGCTATATTTAAAAATAAAGGTAATCAAAATGTCCTTCCTCAACCCATCGAAGAGGCTAGGCTGATGCCAAATAAAAATAGAAAGTTAACAATTTTGAATAATCCATTTCTAAACCATGAAACAACATAAAATATAGATAATTCAGAGGTGTCAAAAAATAAAAAAAAACTATGTTAAAAATTCAAAAACATTAAAATATGTCAAAAATTCAAAAAAAATCAATTGTGTTAAAAAACACAAAATAATTCAAAATATTCTCTAACATAAAAAATCAAAACCTAAGCATGACATTAAGTTGCTAGTTTACTACTTTACATATGTTATTTATAACATATTTTGGTAGATATCATATTATTTTTTCAAACACACATGTATTTCATGAGGTATATGAGTGTAATGTAAAATATATATCATACATGGATTTTTAGATATTGAATTCCCTTCTATATAATGACCATGCTTATAATGGAAGCATTTTACACTACATGTTACATTATAACATGTTATATCTATCTATTACCTCTTTACCATGTCAATCTACATATCTTGCAATTTTATTGCTAATTTCTCATATATTACATTGCGATCCATGAGTATTCTACTTTTTTATGATATGACATTGTTATATATGGATAGCGTAAATTAGTTTTCACTTGTTCTATGTTCATTCAATGTTACTAATTTTTTTTGTGATAGGCTAGACATTGCTTGTTTATTATGTGTTGAACTCAGCCCTATGTGTATTTTTTCAAATTGGTTATGCAACATTTACACATGTCTAATTATTTATGGCCATATGTGTGTAATAGAATCCTATGTGACATTTTAACATGTCCATTAATTTTGTCCCTTGGTCCTATGTGTGTGACATTTAATTGTTCATCATTTGAACTTATCCATTCCTTGTAGCCATTGGACCTATGTGTGTAATGTTTTATTATTACATGAAATTTGAAACTATCCCTTGTATATGGCCCTAAGACTTATGTGTGACATTGTGTGACAATGTGTGTTGTGCTAGTTGTGTTATCTATGCTTACTAAAAATGATTATTGGTGTCATGATGTATATCATGCACTTTTACTGCATAGTATAAAATCAAAGATTGCCATTTTACTATGCATCATTACTATATATATCTAGACATGAAATTTTTATGTCTCACATTATATATGTTTCCTACATGCTTCAATGAAAAGTAAATAATTATGATAACAGACTCTCCATATGTTGACATAAATATACATGATTTTATCTTTATCACGTGATACAATTAACTCTTTTATTAGATGAGTAATTTATAGGTGTAGATGTTTAAATCTAGATTTAAATGTTAAAATAGTCTTGTACACTTGATAAATGCCACTCAAGGCTATACCCTTTAGTTTTAGACCTTATTTGTAGCTAATAGGCTTGAATTTACCATTCCAATGGGCCTAAATTATTGACTTATAGTTTGATCATGAAATTATTATTACCCAAATGAAATTATTATTACCCAAATCCGCTGTAACCCATAATAAACTTTAATTATAATATATATCCTTCACTACTAGTTATAGAGATCCACCCACATCCCATCTTTCTAGATAGTTATGTTCAGACTTAGAAAGTAGTGTTGACACTACTATCTCAGATCCAACACAAGTGTCCTTACCTTTTTGACACTCAAATTTTAAAATAATGTTATATGTATGGGTTGGATTAATAATTTTCATTAACCCTTCCATGGGATTATTTTCAAAATGTGTGATATAAATACAAATTAAATTTGACTCATTATTCATCTATCAAATACCAAACAAACATATATTAAAGATCATTTAATGAATTGCATAATTGAGTCATACTAAACTATTCTTTCCTATTTATATATTATTCATATTATAGATGGGACATATTTGTCAACTTAAAATCTATATAATTTACATGAACTAGCATATAGTATATTTCACCATTGTACACAAACAAGACAACACATAATGGATAAATACGTATGCATGAGTCCCTCTTTAAAGTATTGTCTATGTAGGTAATGATTATTGGCATAGGGATCCTTGAGATCAGATCAAGTTTGTGATCCCATTAGCCTATTTTTTTCAAGTTGACAAGACCTAAGATGAGGATATAGGGTTTGAGATATATTATAATAATGAAAGCTTGTGTGTATAATCTAAACAAATAATCTAAAAGGTGAAAAAATATGTAGAAATACACAATCAAAATTTTTAGCCAACATTAAATATTTTGTATATGAAAAATGCATTAAAGCATGGATAGTAGCGTCAACATAAATTTCCCCAATGTGAAGCAAATGTCACTATTGGAAAAAGCTAATTTTAGAATTTGATTATTTTATCACAATATTTAGATAGTCTATTAAAAAAATTCCTTTCTCAAATCTAGATGTGAATCAATGTATAATATAAGTAAAATTTATCCTTTATATTACTATTATTAGAATATTTAATGTTGTACTTTCTATATTTGGAACATGATTAGATTTAATATTTCTTATTAGAATATCTATAGAATATAAATTCATTAATTTGTCCACTTTTAAACTTTATCTTACTACTTGTTTGATTATACTACTCTCATTTTAATCCTTTCTTCAAAAAAGGGTTAAACATTTGGTGAATTCAACCTCTAAGTTTTCTCATAGAACTTCTATCTCACTCTAGGGTTTTCAACCTTCTAAGGTTTTTGCTTCTTGTATTTATTTAGTTTTATTATATTTGTTTTCATGAAACCTAGGAGTATTCCTATATTATGTGGTTTCCTATTAAATATCTTGAGTTACCCCTTGGGCCACCTAAAATGTATTAAGTTAATACTATGTCAATTTTTTTGAATAATGAGAATGCTAGTGATGATAATGAACAAAATAAATAAAAAATTATTATAGAATATGAATCTAATCACGATAATAATAAAACACATGAAAATAATGAGAATTAATAAGTGTATCAAGATAAAGTTAAATCTATATCATTATTTTGAGAATGCATTCATGAAAATATTGAATATCTCCACAAGATCCTCAATACTATATTGGAAACTAAAAAGTAAAATATGTTAGTAAATAACCATTAATATATATTGATAAAAATATTGGGGATACTATATATTCCTATCATACACCCATTATAATTTATCTCCCCTAAATAAAAACATTGCATACTACATCTAGTGGGGGAGCATGATATGTTTTCAAACCATTATTCCCTGAAGATCAAACCATTATTGATACATCCTCCATAATAACATTTAATAATTCAACTCAATTATCAGTTTTAATGCTTACATCAACATAAGTGGTTTTTTAGTCCCCTTTTATCAATTTTAAAATCCCAAATCAAAATCCCAATGGGTCTACTATGCACACTCTTTTACAAGTTATGTAAGATTTGAAAGCTAAGGTTACCAAAATTGAGTAAATTGATATGAAATAATATCATGCTATTGATTCACAACATGTATTTCATAATAATATAACACATGAGATATATTTTCACCCTTTTCCCATTATTTTTTTAAAAAAACCTAAGTTCACACTTTATGATGGAAATGGTGATCATGAGCAATATCTTTAGTCTTTCTATGTAGCATGCATTTATTATGATTCAAATGATAAAATTTTAACCAAATTATTTCCAAGAAGTTTAAAGGACTTTGCTTTGAGATAATTATATGATTTACCAATAAAATCTATAATATAATTGAAGCCTTTGGAAGATCATTTTTATCATATTTTCAATCAACATTACTCAAAATTTGTCATATGCAAAAATTACCAAGATAAAATAAGGAACCAATAAGCCTATTAATGAATCAATGTCACATCATAGTAAAATGACATATCATGTGTCACTATGTAAGAAATTAATAACTATAAAATAATTAGTAAACAATATAGGTGGCTCAACATGGTACAAAGATCATAGAAAGATATAAGCCATGATAGTGAAACCTATGGAACAAGATGCCCCTAGTATTGATATGACCACTAGGTAAAGGGAAAACCAACATATGAATTAGCATGCGTACCTTTATATACTGCATAACACTAAAATATCATGAAATTTTTGTGTGTATGTAAATAATATACCATCTACAACATAATATTTAAATAACACATGTAGAAATTTAAACTAGTTGTCATGTCTACTCAGGTCCTGATTTTGGAATTTTGGAATATTTAAATTCTTTTGTATTTTTTTTGGTATATTTAGAATATTTTAAACTTTAAATAATATATTTGAAATTATTCCCTATTTTTTAGGATCTAAATTTTCATACATAGGTTTGTCCTTGAGATTATATAATTGTATTACCTATTGTTCTTCTAGTTTTGATTGGTCCACTAACATGTCTTCTATAATTTTTGAATATTATACTTATGGATGGTATTCATCACCATCATGTTGAATTATAATAACTCTTTCTTAATGTGAGAAAATAAGATATATTTCTTTCTTGAATATATTGTAGCATGCATATTTTTAAACCAATACTATCCTAATTTGAAATGCATTTTGTATTGAGGAGACATGACCCATATACATGTATTGAACACCTGTGGCCCAAAATATAATGGTAAAAATATATATATCCAAGAGGTTCTATCCACTATGCACTAAGCAATAATTATAAATGTAATGTCCCAATTGGTGTAAACCTTTGACAATGCATATAGTGTGTTGTATGTTATCATCAATCTAAACATTGTTGTATTATTTGCCTTTTATGAATATAGAATTAATAAATGGCTCTTGTTGATGACATTTCATATTCATTGTTGTTGTATGTTTGAAATTTATGGGATTTGATGTTATTTTTTCATGTTGGTCCTACAAAGTCTGGATAATAGCTTTATCCTTGTATTTTTGAATTTACTTTTGTAATGCTTCACAATTTTCTCTATCATGTCCTATTATTATATTATATCTACAATATGCTAAACCTATTTTATTTGAAACATGTACCATAGATAAATGTTACATAGTTGTTAATGTGATAATATTGTGATCAAGTAGTAAATTTAATACTCTACTCAGTGTTTCATGAATTTTTATTATCTATAATGGTGTTAGAATATTCAAAGTATGACAAATCCACATTATATGGTTTCTTATTTTTCCAAGGATTATTAATATTTATTATTAGTTTGGCTAGTTACATGATAGTGTTGTATTTACATATCACATTTAGGATATACTCATGTTTTGTCATTTTTAGCTTTCCTTTATTTTCAAAATATTATGTTTTTATAGTAGATTTTAATTTATCCTTCTTTATTATATATGAATAATTTAGATAAGTTTCAACTCCAATGGGCATGAATAGGGTATGGCATAAATATTCTTCCAAAGGATTAAATTTTAACTTTTGTATTTTATCATATATCATATCATCCATGTTTATATCATTGTCATCATTGTCATAATAATGTGTAACCATTACATATTGATATTCTTAGCTCACTAGTAAAGGAAGATTGAAAATAGGTTATGATCATTCTAGATTAACTTGTGATTCTTGTGGTGCCATGAATTGTTGTTTTAAAACTGGTTCCTTATATTTTCTTGTAATTGATTCACCCACCATATATGTATCCATTTGAGTTATTAGAATGGTCTGAAATGGAGCAATAATGATACAATATTCCAATTGCGAGTGTGATTAATCTTCATTAATAGTTTGAGTGAATTTGTCATATTTAAATGGATCCTAATATGTTGGTTTAGAATAATAATAAACTTCATGAATATATTTGATACATATGTGTATTTTTAGTTGTATCACTCCATCACATGTATCCATGGACATCCCAAAATTAATTTATATTATATTTGATTATGCATGATATATAAAATAGTAGGTACTACTTTGGGGTCTATTATCACATCCAAAGAAGTGGTTCCAATTAATTTTCATAGAGTGCTATCAAATCCTTTTATGCTTTGATATACTTTTTTAATATTATCCATGTTGATCCCAATAATTTTAGCAAGGTATTATTTCAAATGTTCAATCCATACACATTATCTACTAATATACGCTTGACCTAGCTATGTTAACTTGGTTGAATAATGGAAAATTTTGCTTACATTTAATGTGGGTAAATATTCTTGATCAAAAGTGATATATCTGTTATTATCCTTGATTATGTTTGTAATGGTAAAAAATGATGTAGGTTGTGTATCATTGGATAAGGTTAATTGTTACAACATCTTGTAAAATATATATTTGTAAACTATTGAGATTTTAAGTAATGCCAACATATAAATATTATCATTTATATTCTTCAATTGATAAATCATGTTATACCCTTTAGGCTAGTTGGCCTATATTATGGGAGATGAAGGGATTTGAAGTGAAACATGTTGGCTACTTTTGTTATGGCACACATGGTGGGGCATACTACCTCATTTGGAGTTAACAAAATGGACTATGGAATCCATAATAAACTATGGGTGAATACTAGGAGCAGGATGGTAGCTATTATAAATTTGAGATATTGGGGGAAGAGGAATAAAGGGATTTATGCATACCCTTTGGTGTATAATCATAATGATAGGCATATATAATTTTATGTTATAATAATAGAATTATAATAAGGTTTGGGATTGTCCATTAATACTATAAACTTTATTAACAAATTTGGAATTGATTTTTTACCCAATTATCTATATAACTGATCCAAAGGAAATATACTATCCATGTAGACAATATGAAAAAATTAATTTTATTATTTATGTTAAATAATACTGCTCATTCAACATGGTCATGATTAGTATGTATTATTAAGGAAGAATAAAAAAACCCTAAAGTTGAAATATCAAATCCTATAAAGATAAAACCCTAAGGGAAGACCTAGGGTTTTACACTATTCAATATGTGTATAGGTTCACAAATATGATTTAACCTAATTTTTATTGATGGTTAAGATTAATCTAATTAATATATAACTTTGAAATATAATTTAGTTTATAAGATATGACATTCAAGCATACATTTAAATGTAAATTATTAACAATGATTATTATAATTTGATAAAATCATGTGATAAATATGGAAAATACTAAAGATTTTAAGATACTTATATTTTATAGTTGACTTCCTAACTATGATTGTGTTCTAGAAGTGGAAAATATGGGTAAGCAAACCTCTGGTTCAATTGATTTAGTAATTGATCTACTACCTGCACTAAGTCATTTCTATAGGATTGGATTAGTATCATTAGTTGATATTGACCTGCTGGTTGGTAATGACCTATACATAAGTGTAGAAAAATAAATATATGCTAACTTATGAATATATTTTATTGTTTTGTGTTTTTGATTCTAAAACTTGATGATGTGCATAGTTCTATTAAAAAATATCCTTTTCCTTGAAACCCTACATGTGATTTTAAGGGATAAAAAGTTGAAAAAATAGGGGAAGTGTAATGGGATGAGTTGACCTCAATCATCCCCACTTGGTGATTGGTTTTTTCCTACATATCAAATAATCCAAATATTGAAATCATGCCACACATAGTTCTCCCACCTCATGTGATTCTTCAATTGTCCTCCTTCACTATGTATACGTAACTATTTATTAATATTTATACTTGATAATGTTTTATTTGAATTGGATTTTGAATGATTTAAACTTGGGTTATGAATTATCCTAGTGATAGGAATGAAAATTAGGATTAATAGGTCAGATTTTATCATTATGTAATAGTGTATATATTTATCACAAATAAGGGCTAGATCCTTTTGAATGAGACCCTAATTTTTTTTATATATGGATTAAATTTGAATAACTCCTCATTCCATCGACATGATAAGATTATAGGACAATTAAAAGGATAGGTTTAATTTTAGAAAATAGTTGTCACTAGGAGAAGACTATTTTTGACTAGTGTAAGTCATTATCAATTTGTGAAAATAACTGTAACTATCAAAACTAACTCATGTACACATGGACTACTTTAAGAGTCTAGAGATGTGTGTTCATGATATTTAGTTGGTTTTTAATAGAAAATGAGGTTCATATAGGTGTATAATATTATAATATAAGGGTTGAATCATTAAATAACATAAAAGTACGAGAGAATGGAAACTAAGGACCTTATTTGGGTGCTCAAGTCATGGGTGGTAAATGTGTGTCAAGTTTGTCATTTTCAAGTATCAAAGACCAAATTTTATTAACTAAAATGCTTTGAAATGTAAATTTTGGAGTACATTCACCATAAATAACATATTCATACATTCATGACTCTCATTTTCCATTATCTCACACATACATGCCTTCTACAAGCATAACCTTCCCAATTTTTGTATCACTCACCTAAAAGAAATCATAAAATATATGTCAAAACAATCATTTATGTTAATTAGACATCTCTATTTAATTATATCAATGTTCCTATCTCATAGAAATTAATTATATACTATAACATATCATACAACTATGTTATTTTACTCTTATACCAACTAATAATCACATTTTAAATTTAGATCATTCATATGGGTTAGTCCGTCCTTATAACATGTTGGTGGAATCAAAAATTATGTGAAGAGTCTCATATAATAGAAAAATAACTAGAAAGATATTACTTATCAATAAAACACCTATAAAACATATTTAAACACTTTCAAAATCAAAGGCACTGATTATTATTCCCAATATACCAATAAGTCATAAGGAGAAGGTCCTGGCTAAAGTATGAATCACATCAAGCCCAAGCCAAAGTTTTCATTTGTCAAGTATCAAGAGTTATATTATAGGTTGCATACATTTAATTAATAGTATTCACATATTTACCTATGTGGAGAATTATATGTGGTTTAAATTCTCTCTTTGGAATATTATATATGTAGGAAAAACTTAAACATTTAATGAGGAGTGATTAGGGTCATCTTAATCCACCTTTATTCCCAATTTTCAAGACTAATTTTATCATTTTAAGTGGACCTAGGGTTTAAATTTAATGACAAAACTTTATATATATTCCACACTTAGTTAAACCTTGGCATCAATTGTCCCCATTTTTGAACTTGAGTCATAAATCGATAAAGTATGTCATTATGACCATAATTATTCATGCTTATTAGTGCAAGTAGAAAATGGTTAAGTATTTTTTCAATTCAAATGTCAATTTTGTAAAATTTATTTTCAAAGGGATCAAGTTTGATCAAATGGGATGAAAATCATATGAAAAATAAACATGGATTGGTTCATACTTTGTCAACTTGAATTATAATTAACATTTTCAAATCTAGTTAAGTCTACAAAGATATTAAGTGTCCTTCAACTTACTCTATACTTTGGTGGCCCAAATATAGTGTTAAATTATATTAAAATTATTAACTACCATCAATTATAAATAAGGTTTTAAGCTTGATATATATATGGAGGTGATAAATGTTTCAACACATCTAACATGAAAAGGTTGGATCCATGAGATAAATCTTGGTTTTTTGAATCTAGAATTTTATTATGTAAATCTTGATGTGAACCCATTTGATACACATGTAATTTTCCATTAATTTAATTTAACTTATGGGAAATTTTTGATAAATATTTCACCTATTAGTGGAAAGACTAACATTAAGGATTATCCAACCATCAAAGTGAGTCCAGATGACCATAATGTGATCTGGGATTTACATGTTGTAATTAAGTCACACAAATATAATTACTCTACTTAGATTTATTGGTGACAATAAATATACATTCACTTAAAATAAATTAAAATTCATAAATGATGTACTTCCAACTTATTGTAATCAAGGTGGATATGATCTACATGGTAGAATAAAATACTGGATAAGGATAACTCTACAAGTTAATGTTGCATTAACATCATGTCAAGAATTAAACTTAGATGGATTTGTTATTATTGGAGGTGTTACATCAAAAAAATATTTTTTCTCAGTTAGTTGGAACATTTGTAGAAAATATATGTCAAACAAAGGTAATTGGAATTCCATAACATTAAATGGGGATCTAAAGAACTAGTTTATTGATACTGATATTGGTTTTGACACAATATAAGAGGTGAATGTATAGCTTATCACCTAAATCATAGTGGAAATATGGTGGTACTCCAATTATTAGAATGATGGCTATGAAGAGATGGATCGAGGGCCCAAGTTCATCTAATATAGGAAAGCTTGTTGTTCATCTTGCTAAGGTGGATTTGAAGGGCAGGCCATGTGAGTTGATAATGTGATATGCAACAAGATTTTTGATGGAAAATGCTCCTAAATGGGAATTGAAAATATGTATTATGATCGGTGATATTTATATGGATGCAATTTATAAATTAGAGGACTCCATCCACTTAAAAGAATCTATAACTCATGTCACTTCACATTGTGATATTCAAAATAATTTTTAATCTATATTAGTTGTGGGGATTATTATTGAGTCTAAGGATGCAAAGTTCTATATAGGATTACCAAACTTCATAGAAGTAGAATAAAATAAAAAATAGAGGATAATTTTTTTTTAATTTGTATTATCTTTATCACCAACTATGAGTTTTAGAATGAGTGGTGAAGTTAAGCACAAATATGAAGTCAATGAAGTAAAAAAGAATTATGACATAGCCAAAAACATTGGTTCAAGGTGAAAATTCAATTGTTAAGTGTAAATTAGGCTCCATGACATTGACAATATCCTCTTAGATAATTTTGGGTGGATAGGTCAATGTAACCACATAGGCACAATTAATTTAAGCATTTCATAAAATAGTTTATGAAATGTCAAAATGCTCAAGTTTTGGTATGAAAATAAATGAAATTGATAAGGGTAAATCAAAATAAGGTTTCATATAGTAAATTGGGTGAAAATTTTCCATGAGATATTTTATAAAATAATTCATGGGACACCTAAAAACCTATTGCAATTGAAATTGGTAAGTGTGAAGTCAAATTAAATAAAATTTTATAACATCCTCCTAACCTATAGGTAGTAACTTGGGTAACACATTTCTAAGTGTCATTTTTTCAAATAGTTCACATGTTTCCTATAGGTGACATGAGAGGACTCTATAAAATGTCCTAGGCACATAATATCATCAAGGATTTTTGTCAAATAGTTCTTACACTTCTTAAAGTGTGTCGTGGTCTCATAAAAAATAATTGTAATTTATAGGCATAAAGGAGGATGTGCATAATCATATAAAAGATTCAATGTCATTTTTAATGTTTGATGAAAGTATGAAATCCATGAAAAATATGAAAAAAACACCTTATAAATACTTACAAAAGGTCCCATAGAAGGCATTGGTACTTGAAACAACCAAAATTCCCTAGGAATTATGGAAGATATTGGAAACTTGGTGAAATTGAATAATAGTTCTCCATTAGATAAATAGCTCTAATATTAAATATCAAGACATTGTATAGTGATGAGAATGAGAATTAATCATGGGATTTGATACAATAAAATAATTATAGTTGAAGAAGCAAGGTGAAGTTTCATGATAAGTGTAAAGTAAAACTTGAAATTATCCTTAATGAAAGTGAAGATAAATAAGATTTGCATAATAATTATGGTGTTTTCATGTAAATGTTAAATCTTGTTTTGTAAATTCCAATTATAATTTTTGTGTAATTTCAACTTCATAAATGCAATTCATGTAAATTTACTATGTCAATTTTGTAAATATAAAATTATGCAATTTTGATTTGTACATTTCAAGTGGTTAAAAGCACCAAAGCATTTTTTCACCATTTAAATGGTGTAATTTTTTAATTTTACTTTTGCATGTAGTGTAATTGCACCAACACACTTTTATACCACTTAAGTGGTGTTTTTTGTAAATTCTCTTTTGCACCTTCTAAAATGTAGAAAAGGTGGTTACACACGTAATCAACTTATCACATTATAAATATGAGCATTAGGATCATTTTTGGGTGGATTTTTGAACAACATAACTCTAAGCCATATTTTTTAAAGGTGAGATTTTATTACATCTCAATGAAGATCAATACAAAGGAGGATATTTGTAAATTGTGTGTTCATATTTTCTTCATAAACTTTGTCATAACCATTATAAATTATTCTTAGTGTGGAAATTACAATTAGTCTTAATGTGGAAATTGCATAGTTGAATTCCTTTTTGAATCTATGTTTCTTATTTCCACAAATTTGAAATCTCAGTAAGGTTTTAGTAATATTTTAATTATCTTTTATGGGTAAATATGGGATGGTTGCCTTTGGTTTGTTATCAGTATCATAGAATCATCTTAGTGTATTTTTTTTGTTCCCAAGGGTGTAATTATGTCTTTACCACCCATTTAATAAGAATATATTTCCAAGAGAACATTGTTTCTACTTCTTGGTCCATTCTAGTGAATCTCTATGTTTAGTCACTTAGAGTCATCCTTGATTTTTATTGGTAGTGTTATGGTAGATTATGTGATTAACTTTCTATAATAATCCCATTCTTATTTTAATCCCTTAATTTCTCTATTTCCCATCAGTCCATTTGTTTAACTCATTTCCTTTTATATCCTTTATGTGTTTTCTGATTAAAAGTACAAAACCCCCAATAGATTTTATTTGCTGTAAATAGATGTGGATAGAATTTCCCCTTATTTTCCCTTTTTATCTTTCAATAAAGGTAGATTCATCTACTAATAGGAGAGGGATTTTTTTTCGTTCATTGTTGACTAACATGAATACTTAGTTCCCACACTATTTGACTCAAAGTCATCAATTTGTCCTCCTAACATTTTTTTGAGCCAACATGATCACACACAAAAATAAAATAAACATTCACAATTCCCTATAACAAACTAAAAGTGCAAGGTTTACACATGCATAAATATCAAACTCAAAACATAGTCCCTAATGGTAGTGATCGAGACTAATGGTATGGTTCAAATGAACCCATAACTCTAGCTCCTAGTCCGAGTGACTCATAGTCAATATTTTTTTATACTTGTCACTTGGGAAAAATATCATTTGTTCATAAAATTGTTAACCCCTAAGAATTATATCTTATATCTTATATGTATATAAATGTAAATGATTGAACCTAGTGTAATAATTACATTTACCATATATATATATATATATATATATATATATATATATATATATATATATATATATATATGGTAAATGTAATTATTACACTAGGTTCAATCATTTACATTTATATTTATGCTCATATTATATTATATACAATCTAAAATACACATAGTTTCTATCTTATTAAGGTATATAATTAATCCAAAATAGGGTAACATGTATCGGTGAACCTATTTCCTATACTGAGCATGGAAAACCCTAGGTTACCTTAGGGTTTCATCTCATCCTTATTTAAATGGTTTTCAAAAAAATTGACTTAGGGTTTGAAACATGAATTTTTATTTCCTCTTATCTTCTATGAAAATCATAAGTTTTTCTCTTTTTCCTTGGGGTTTCACACTCATTTTCCTATTAGAGCTTCCATTCTAGTTTTTTGGTTTGTCCTCCTAGTTGTTCAGTTCATATCTAATCCATAATGACTATATTTCAAAATTATATGAGGTTTTTTTAGTCATCTTAGCTTGATAAAAAACCAATATTTTAATCCAAAATCTTATACAGTTGTTTTGTAATTAGAATTTTACTATGTTTAGTAAAGTAATCCTTGAGGATAAAGGGTGTCTATATTTTCAAAATAGTTTATAGGTTTCATTTATCAACTGGTTTTTATAAAAATACTCTTTCTATTTCTAAAAATTACTCACATTTTTATTGATGTGGTTATTTATTCCTTTAGCCCTTATCAAGGCACTATTATATATGTTTGCTCTTAAGATTAACCTTTCTATTGGTAATTCTTGTTGTCCTAGTGTTTGGTAATTTAAAAATGAATGCTTCATCTAATCCTAGATATTAATTTTCTATTATGTGCACCCCCTTAGTATTGTTTGTTGTGACATATTTATATCACTTGTATATGACCCATTATCCTTTTTTTGTTACATATTTATGTCCCTTGTTTGTACCCCCATAGCCTTATTTGTTGTGGCATATTTAATTCCATTGTATGCATGATGTGGAATTATATGTGACATTGAGTTATATTACATGTGATTATATTATGTGCATCATGGAATAAAGTATCATTATACATATTCAATGGTTATAGCTATACATGATCATTCTATAGAGTTAGTGGTTACAACTATTCGATATCATTTTATACACCTAGTTTGGAGAATATAAATTGAATCCCCTAGGTAGTTAGTTATTCAATGCCCACTAAATTAAAGATTTATATAGGACTCAATGAGGTCATTATATACTATAGCACTTACTAAGATAGAATTACATATAATTCAATGTGTTCCATAGTGATCACATGCATCGATACAATTTATTACTATAAAATAGATTCCAAAAAGTCCTAGGCTTCCTAGAGTTACTCATCATACCTAATATCCTATGAGTGATAATGAGGTTTAACATAATACATGAGATCATTTTTAAAATTCATATTTTGATAAACTTATACATAGTACTTTTCACTCATGAAAGGTGACCATTGCACCATATGATATAGATACCACACATGATTATTCCCTTGATGGGATAATTAGTGAACATATTTTATATTTAAAAAATACTATAAAATTCAAATATTCTAAAAATATAAAAACATTAAAATGCTCAAAAAATTAAAAAATAAGACTTAATCATGACATGATTGCTGATTTATATTATTCTCATATGTATTTTATCACATGATTAGTAGGTTACATATTCATACACATTCATTTCATAGTAGAAAATAATGGCACATAGACATACATATGCATATTATACATGGGTACGTAGATGCTCAAATTTATTATACCCATGGGCCATGCTAATGTTGGGGCATATTATTCAATAATTTACATTGATATGGGTTATATATTTCTATGACATTATTATGATGTTGAGATACATTGATTGTTTACACGTCTTTTTATTACTCATACATTAAACACTACTACATGGATATGTGTTTTATAAAAATTGGATATTAAGAGGTATTAATATAATTATCACTAACTACTGAGTAATTAAGTATATGTAAAATACATAATAAATAAATTGCAATGATTTTAAAATTATTATTCTTAGAAATATGCCAAATGGGGAAGTTATTAAGAAATATATGACTTAGCTAGACATTAGGTTTGCAGGATTATAATAGTTACTTTGAAATTGAATATGAGATTTATATGAATTAGGAATAGGGAACCATATTATTTTTGGTCAAGGCCATGATATTTAGAATAATTTGGCTTGTGTTATTATTTTTAAGGTGTTTTAATGTCCTTTAGGGTTTTCCTCCCTCTGTGTAAATTTTGATTAGTGAACCTTCAAATGTATATCTTTTATGTATCTATAAATATATTCAATTTATAATGGGACCATTCTGTAACTTCTTATTCACTCAAAACCCTAGATCAATGAAAAAGAGAAAAAATGCTATAAAAGTTGAGGCAATGGGAAATGAGACAGGGTTATGCTTGACCTCAACACTCCATGTGTTGAGTAATTCCTACATACCAATACTCTAAAGAGGGATAAAAATCTATGTAATTATACCATGCTATGGTGGTGTGTGTAAAATTCTCATGAAATACTATATGCCAATTCATTCTTGGTTAAATTAAGTGCTTGAAATAATGACTTGCACCTTGATGTGGTATCCAAACCTACCTCAAGGCTGTTAGGGATATATTCACTTATAATTTTAAATAATATGTGTTTTCCTCTCAAATTTTAATTATAATATATTTTAAATTTGAAATTATGGAAGCCTCTTACCATTTAGTGAAAAATGGGTAAAAATGTTCTTATATAGTGGTTTTTGGGGATTTTATTGAATTGTGATTGTGAAACATGTGAGATGAGTCATTGTAATTAATTTGAATTTTTTAAATTGTCTATTAATTAGTGGAAAGATTAAATAAAAATATTTATACACGATCGACTAATGGTATTATCCCAAAGGAGTAATTTCATCTGAGGAATAAAGAAAACTAAACTAGAAGTGTGAATCAATCTAATAGTGAGCCTATGATTCTTAGAATGAGGAATAGGAAAATTAAATATTAGAATTATTTAAGGATATAAGTTCATCCACTTATAAGTAGAGTAATAATGGTTTAAAACCATACAGTTAAGTATAGGTTAAATGTGCATAAGGAATGGTCACAAGTGCATTATTTTAATGACTACATTTTCACCCTATTTTTATCATAGTAATGTATCAAAATTAAAAGTACTAGAGTAAAAGGAAGGTTATTATACCTAAGATTACTTATGAATAATTAATTTTTAATGTAGATCACATGCTAAATTGTGCTTCATGAAATCCTAAAATGAAACTTTTATAAATCACTTTGTACTTAGGAAAAAAAATTGAAAGTAAAGACAAGAAAATTCTAGATTAAATAACAAGGAATGATTAAACCATTTCATGTATGTGAACCATTATGTTTTTTGGTGCCAATATAGTGACTAAAGAGGGTGTAACCCTTATATATGTTATTACATTGAAACATTTAAATTAGACTGCACATGTCCCAATCTTTATTGGTAGGAGAATTTGTATACACATAATATTTTAAAACTTTATCAATTATTGATGCTTTATCTCTTAAAAGAACTTGTTGAGTCTTATCTTATATGAGTAAATTCCTTAAAGAGTTCACTAGGAAAGGGGTAGGCAAACCATTGGTGCTTCACAAGATTGTTGTTCCATATAATAATACTTAAAATTAACACAAACCTCTCCTGTATGTTTTTCTAAGCTTCTAAACCTCCATTACATGCTCTTCCAATTAATTTATTACCTTAAATATCCCATAAATAAGACAAAAAATCTTTTTATCATCCACTTAACATAGTTGAATGGGTTGATATTGTTCTTAGAAATGAGCACATTATAAGACTACGTCGATCTAGTTGACTTAATTTGGAATGTAACTACTTTATTTCTTAAAGAAATAGGTTGACTAAGATGGATAAAACTTTGGAAGGGTTAGATCCAACTATATAAACACACCATTTTTTCCATTTTCATTAGAGAGAGATAGATATGATCATTCATTTATGATTTTTTACAATATTTTTTTCCACCATTTTGATTGAGGAATCATTGCTTAGGGTTTACACTTGGAGAGAAGAATCTTATCTTGTTAAAATGTCTTGTATGAATAAGAGAAGTATTATGGCCTAGATATGACCTATATTTATTATCCTTATGAACCAAAACAACCTATTACAAATCACCATTAGCCAATGGAGAGATTGAGCCTTGGTGGGTTCATCTTCAAGGTAAGTATTCCTAACTCTTATTCCTCTATTTTGGTAGATAAAAGTAGCATAAGTAATAGATTTTGAATGTATTTCTCTCTCAAATAATTAGGATTAAATATATATTGAATTTATTAGTATTCTTATTTGCATATTTAATTTCATGTTTATTATCCCCATTTATGCCACAAACTTTGGTGAGTACTAGATTGGTTTTAATTTACTTTGTTATTCACTTTGTTAGAAACCATATGGCCTATCTAGGGTTATTGTGTGGTGTTGCTTGACTATAGTATTTAAAACCCTCTCTAGTGATATTGTGTGGTAAGAGACCCCTTAGTTAGGTCTAGTGGATCCATTTATTCATGACCCTAATTGTCTAAATGTATCAACAAGAAAAAGTGATAGTGTGATACATATTAGGCTAAATATGAGTAGTGCCAAGTATATTTAGATTCATTTTAGTAAAAAACTATTGAAAAAATAGTATGAAATTAGTATGGTGTATAAAAAATAGAGAATGACATGAATTCATATTCTTTATAGGGAAACTAGTGTAAAAACCATGTAAAAAAGTGACCATGTCACACACAAGTCATGTTCTCAATATTATAGTTATCGATTTAAATAGATTCATGGGGAATATACAATATAAATGCATGTACACATTATTATAGTTATTTATTTTCAAACATAATTTATGGTACATATGGGTGATCAGCCTTGAATCTATAAGTCCATTTTTAGTGGTTGATTAATGTTTTTTAGGTAATGAGGTTGAGGTTCAATGACACTCAATAGACTTGGCACTACTCATAACTAGATTAATATGTGGGTTCCACATTTCATCTTTAGATTACAAGATCGATGCAAGATTAGTTACATGATTTAGTGTGGTTGAGGCTCAGTGATTCTTATTGTCCTATTAAATACTCCTTATTCATGAGGTTTTGGGGATTTTTCCTTCCCAATACATGGCCTTTATGTCATTTATAAAAAAATAAGGCTTCATCACACCCAATATCCAAGTGTTTCAATAATAGAGAATAATTAAGCAAAGCATTGATAAAGAATCATCATCTCCATTGAATTATAGGGAAACATAGTTCACCTACTTATATGTATATTCTTTATTCCTTTTCAAATTTAAGGTCAAATTTTTGAATTTTCATATTTTATTCTAGAGACATTGACTACTACATTTTAATTTTAGGTTTTCTTGGAGCAAATTGCACATTTGGAGTCTTCTCCCAAAGATAGAGTGTTGAACACATTCAAGTACGCATATTTATCATTTTACTCTAGTATTTGCATTTAACTAAATACTATAATAAAAGGGGGATTTTAGACACTAAAATATGGAAATTGATGCTTTAAAATGTTAGTTTTGACTTGCCTTCACCCTACATGACTTGACATACATGAATTTTATTCACCATTATCTCAAATCCATATAAATTATACAGGCCTAACCTTCCCATGTTTCCTATTAATCATCTATAGGGGATACCATAATATATATTAAATTGATTATTATATTACTTAGATATATCTAGATCATTAGATCAATGTTCTTATCTCCTAAAAAGTAATGTTAGACTATAAACATGTTGTTTGTTGGTAGCATTCAATTTATATGATTTTGTATAATTCTAATAAATGACCACATTTCAAATTCAAAATAATTCTTAAGGGTTGGCCAATATGTGTGCATGTTGGTGGCATGAGAAATTACCCAAAAAGTCTCTTATAAATACAAAATAGGTCTAAGCCTATTACCCAATAGAAATCACCTATCATGCATATTAAAAAATTTTCATATTAAAATACACTTATCTTTTATTCAAAATTTACTAATAATTTAGAAGGATTAGATCCTATCCAAGCCTGAAGCACTTCAAGCCCAATCCAATGTTATGATTTTTCAAGTTTCAAGAGCTAGACTACAAGATGCATAGATTCATTGAGAGCTATTACACACATTCATGAAATGAAGAGACCTATATGTGGTTTGAATTTACATCACTCTAGATCTTGATCTGAGTAACTCATAGTCTAACTTTCTACCTACCCCACCACATGTGTGCAATATCAGTTCTTTACAAATTAGTTAACTACTAAATATTCTATCCTTTGATTTAATTTATATATTTGGAAAATGTTAGTTAAATAAGTTTTAGCCCCCATCCTTCAATATAATATAACCCATTATATGATATTTTTGGTACACTTAAAAGTAAAACTATACAACATCTTGTAATTACATTTAATGATGATGAGAATTTGGATGATGATACTACATACATATTATCATTTATATAAGCATAAATTGTTTCTTAGCCTATACATAGTGTCATGGTGGGTGTTGGGTGAATATTTTTTTATCAACTAACTGATGACAAAATGGGTATATCAACCATAGCATAGGGAGATTTACACCATGAAAAGTATGGGTTTACCAGATCTTTACGAAGTAAATCTCTCCTCTCATCCAGGGGAGGTTCCCTATATATATTCATGCATTATATGCATATATATATATATATATATATATATATATATATATATATATAATTAAGTAGAAAATAACACATGGGGTGGTATAACAACATCTACCTCTCTTTTTTCAGAGGTAATGTACAAAGAACAAAAGTAGGATATCCTGGTCTGTAGCTAACAACACTCCTCTTCTTTCAGGAATGGTATCAAATGGAGAGCAGTAGATCACATGAGGTAACAAAGTCCACAAGAACACTCACGTAAGCACAAAGTCTTCCATAGCTTCTTTCACTGATTTGAAACAAACATAACCGTAGAATAAAATGAAGCACAAAGTCTCCACCTAAAACTACAAAAGATAACTGAATCTCAAAGATAAAAATAGCTCTAAGTCTATCTTCTACCATTTAGAAGTGCCCTTAGATAGTATAACACACCCACTTTTCTTATTAAATCAGATAAATAAGATATTACTAGGAAAAAGGACATAAAAACTATTTCCTAAATAACACAGATAATCTCAACACAAAGTCTAAAATAACCTAGTTCTCATTCATTCAACAAAATACAATTTACAAATTTGAGCACAAAGTCTCAAAAGTTGCTTCAATTTCAGTAGAGTGTTTGCTATTATTTTTTTCAAGATTTTTTACAAAATGAGGTCTCCACTATATATAGGGAGAAAATCCTCAAAAACCAAAAAATAATAAAATACAAAAATATCTCGGTCAAAGATGACTCATCTTTGACCTTGAGATATTTTTCCAAAATATTTACATGTAATTACAAGTTGTAAAATTGCATGCACTTTGCACAAAACATAAATGTGTAAGGAGAGAAGAAGAAAGAAGGGGAGAGATTCAGTTCTTGCTGTCAGATTTCTTCATATGTGCATCGAACATAGTGATGGATGCCTAAATTCCTATGTTGTCTAGTGCAACTATGTTCTGGGAAATGATTTTGGCTCTGATCAATGCATCTTTCAATGCTGTGATGGCTTTAGCATGGCTGGTTAACCTGGATTTTAGATTCTCCAAAGTTAACTGAGCATCTAGAATGCTATCCACATAAGACATTGAGAAGGATTTTTCTTCAAAATCTCTCTGAATTATCTCTTTGAAGCTCTAAATCATTTCTTCTGCCGGAAGGAACTGATTGTCCTTAGAGGTCAGGTTGCATGGCATCTCTTCTAGTTTATTCAGCAGGCTCAGGTCACTCTTCTCACTAGCCTCCTTGAAAGCTTTGAGATCATCAATTAGATCTTTGAGTACCTGAATCTTGAAGATCAGTGACTCCTTGATTTCAGCATAGGAGTCTTTGTTGGAGATAACACTGATATATATCAGGGTGATTTTCTTCAAATCCTTCATCTCCTTTCATTTGCTAAGGGCCTTTTTTGAGCTATCGATCTCTTGAGAGATAAGGGAGACAAAGTCATCAACCTCTGCTCTTAACTTTCTCATCTTACCTATTTTTTATGCAACTTTTGAAAGCAAAGAAACTCCCTGAGTATGCATTTTTTCAATGTAATCTTCCAAGACTTTTCCTTTCAAATACGTCTTTTATACTTTTTGAATGACTGGGTCATCCACGGAGAAGGCCTCTGGAGTTGTTGCTTTAGGGGGAAGGATGAACTTTCTTATTACAGCTGTTAGCTGCTCTATTTTGGCCTTGTAATAATCCTTCATCTCCTTCTTTCGATCAAATTTTTGGACCATGATGTCCATAGCAGCCTGAAGATCACTTTTTGCACCTTCGTGAGTAACTTTGCCAAGTTTAACATGAGAGATGGAATAGCTACTCATCTCGAAACCCTCAAGAGTTTCATCCTGTGGAGGCTTGGCCAACTCCAAAATTTTTTGCCCTTTTTCCTCGACTAGTTTTGAGAGGATTCTTGGCCTCTTAGGAGCTTTAGCTTTCATCGGCACTATTTTTCCAAAGTAAAATTCATCTGGGGAGATGGCCATCTTCTTTCTTTTGGGGGTGAAAGCTGTCATCCAAGGCAGGAGAGAAGTACCTGCTATGGTAATGGTTCCCTCTACTAGTGCTACTATGGTGGCTTCCACACTACTAGTGGTGACATTAGTCATAGTTAGAGTGACTGGCAAAACTTTACCAACCACTCATTCTGGCTCTGGTGCAGGGCTTGCTGTCAAGTTGAAGGAAGGAGATGATAAACTGGGGATGGACCCAGAAGAGTGAGGAGAACCTCCAGAAGTGCCCTGAGGATCACCGAATATGACTCTGGAAGGAGAGGCAGCTCCAGAAGAGGCAACACTGATCAGAGAGATAGGAGAAGAGGGTACCATGGGAGACTGGGGAAGAGAAGGAGAGATGCTCTTGAGTGGCTGTGCTTGTTCCTATGAGAGCAAAAGTCTAGTGCTTGTTTGCCTTGATGGCTGATCATCTATCCCCATGGGATGGGTTGCCTGTGTCTGAGGACTTTGTTCCTCTTTTCCCTTTGTTGCCACTTTAGGCTCTTCTACAGTCTTAGATTTCTTAGATACAAAGATGATTCTAGGCTTATGAGGCCTAGAAGGAGAAGGTACATCATCTTTTTTTTGGTTCTATTTTCAGCCTTCCTCTTCAACTCTACTTGGTATTTAGCCTCAGATCCCATGACAAATTCTTTCAGGATGATCCCTTTGGCTGCTAACCAATCATTGGTGTTAGCCAATATTGGTTTGAATCTCTTTCTCAGAGAAGTCTGCTCCTTCTGAGACCACTATGTTGGAGTAAGAGGGGAACCACCAACCTTCCCTACTAGGTATTTGCTATTTATAACATTTTTATCATCGATCAGGCCATAAGGGATCTCTGCAAGTCCTAGATATTCGATCGGCTCTAGTGTCAGCCTGTAAAAGTCCATTTTCTTGATTTCCTTGACCATCCTTAGGTCGACCCAGATATTCTCAATCATTGGTTCATAGAACTGAGTTTTTCTTTTGATCTTGTCCTTGACTCCCCTATAGTCAAATTTTTCTCGTCTCTTGAATGGTCTTAGAGTGACCATCTGCATCTCAGTTTCCATGACCTTGGTTTTGGCTACTATTATAATGGAGTACCTGCCAATCTTGATCAGAAACGTGAAACTTGGTTTCTTTATCTCCATTTGTCTAGTATGCATGACAATCAGTTGTCAGTAAAGTTCCATTAGTACTAGCTTATCTGAATGGAACTTGGGGAGCATGTAGGGGTAGCCTTGGTAAAAGCTGACCTGAAGATAGTAGAATGTGGGGAACTGAAGGAACATGCAGCCATAATCATTGACCACCACCTAGGCCTCATCTGATACTCTCTTCTACTCGAGCTGAGGGTCGAAGAAACATAAAAACATGGTGAAGAAAGTGTCATTTACTCTTTTAAAATGATGGGTTGACCCTTGAAGCATCAGTTGAGGACAATATGAGTAGACCAGGGTAGTCTTTCTATCTCCTTCAGTAGTTAATCCCAGGAAAGACCGCATTACGGTAGCTATATAAACTAGGTACGAAGTCATGTAGAACTTGTAGGAAGTCTGTACCTTGGTTAACTACTCATGGAGGGCATTGCTGATTTGCTCTACCAAAAAGATGGCTTGTTTTCCCTAGAGGATGATCTTGATGAATGGATACATCCATTCATGGAACTATGAAGAAGATGGGAGGCCCCATATTCTGCTAAGAAGGGTGATCAAATCACCAACTTCTTCGATGAAATCGCTCCTCAAAAAGTTTTGTGGCCATCTTGATAAGCTTGTCTTGGGGGACTTCAACCACTTATAATTCATAAATTTCTTCTCCCTTTCAGAGTCTTTATCATATTCCTTCTATGCATCCATGAAGTCAATCTTGGTTACTTCAGTGGTTGGAGGGCACATAAAAACTTTATCGATTAATTCAGGGTCCAACCAAATCACCATGTTGCCATTGGCATCTGAGACTAACCTGGTCTCTTTGTTATAGAATTGAGTGCATTGGAGGATGAACTTAGTATGATGCACTACTATCAAAAAGGCAGCCACTAGGTGGATGTTTCTCTCAATGATCCTCTTCATCCCGGTGCTTGGATTCATCGCCTTTGTTCGTGCTAGGAATTCAGCCATGTCCACATGGCTAATCTCAGTGTACCAGATATCATCGATATTGGAGGTGATAAAAGTGAGTTAGAAGACACCCTAGTACTTGTATTTCATTATTTTTGCCTTCTTGGAAGACACTTTTGTCATTGGGAATGATCTCGATCAGATGGGAGCAGATGTGCAGGATTTCGCTAATTGAACTGTAGTCATGATCATAACAATTAGGGGAGAGAGGATGAATGGGGAAAATGCATTTTAAGTGATCATGACCACGAAGGTCACTTAAATAGGTTGGGTCAGGAGAAAGAGGAAAAAATGATGAAGAAAGGGAAAGAAAGGGACAGGTGGGAAATTCCTTTGGAGTTAGAAATATTCAAAGGAAAAATGCATGGGCGGCAAAAATCGCCGCCCTTGCAAAAAGCTAAAAAAAAAGGTAAGGGTGGAAAAATTCACCGCCCCTATAGAAATAACCTGCACGAGTAGCGAAAATTGTTGCCCTTATAGATGGGGAGGAAAAATGTGCAGGGGCGGCAATTTTTGCCTCTCCTGCACTTTGGGTTGCATTGGTGGCAAAATATGCTGCCGATGTGGCCTAAAGGCTGGGTATGTGTAGGTGGAAAAATTTGCCACCTTTGTAGGATGGATTTGGAAAGATGAAGCATAGGTGGCAAAAAATTCCGCCCATGTGAGCTTCTGGGAGAAACCCGCGGGTGAGGGTGAGGGAGAAAACAATACCCGCGGCAAGGTGGAGAGGAAGCACGCAGGCAGGGGGAGAGATAGGAAAAAACAAAACAAAAACAAAAACAAAAACAATTAACACTAAGCAAAAACAAGAAAATAAAATGAAACAAATACCAAAAACAAGACCTACTTGAGAAACCACACGTGCCATGAGGTTGAATATGCCAAAATGCATTTTGACTCGTCAGCTGGGTCACTCAGGCACAAGAGGCAAGAGGAGAGGAGGAAGTAATGAGAAAAAAGAGGTTTAAATTAGGTTATATAGAGTGAAAACCCACCCCAACAACCTACCATGCATGGCAATAAATGCCGCACATGGTTACTGAGACATGCTTGGGTGGAAAAATTTGCCGCCCTTGCATGTTCGGGTGGTTCGGATGCATGGGCGGCAAATTTTACCACCCTTACAAATCGAGATGCAGGGGTGGAAAAATTTGCCGCCCTTGCTAGAAAGATGCAGGGGTGGTCAAATTTTCTGCCCTTGCATTACAAAGGTTCAAAATACATAGGTGGCAAAATTTGTTGCCCTAGCACACAAATGGAAGAAAGGACTAACTCTGAAAGAGGTAGTCTGAAGAGAGGACTTGGTTCCCAGAATGTTTCAAGACTGTAATGGCCTTCACTTTTTGGGAAGATGTGATTCACAAATTTCAAAAGGTTTAGGTAGACCAAGATGAGAACAAGAAAAACACGCCTCGAAAACAAACCTAGAGAGACGAAAAGATGAAATGGACAAGTTTCGTAGGGGGGTTGTTCCCAAAAATGAGCTAAGCTGATTTTAGAAACAACAGATGGCTCCTGCTGGGGAACTTCCGTTAATCAAAATGATTAGTGGGAGTAGAAACCAGTCTCTAAGTGCCTTCATCCAAGCCATTGGGCTACGGAGTCAAGCTAAAAATGAAAGAAAGAAAACATACAAAACATAAAAACTATACATATCTACAAATGGACTCATCCAAGCTTTAAGGATTGAACAACTTTAAATTCTGCCCACTGTGAGATAGTGCAAATGGCATTCCATCTTGGTATTCTAGAAAGAAGTTAGCCTCACCATAGAGTTATCGAATGGTAAACGGGCCTCTCCATACGGAGTCAAATTTGCCATGCATCCCTTATGGTTCTCGCCTCTTGTCCCACAACAAGACTTGATCTCTGACTTGGAATTCATACACTTTAGCTTTTTTATCAAAGAGGGCCTTCACCCGGTTCTGATGTTCCTTAATCCAATCCACTACCATAGTTCAACGCTCATTCAGCTTGTTTAGACACATGATCCTTTTATCAACTAAACTTTCGAAGGTTGAGTCTTTAATTACTTTTGTTAACCTGAGTGCTGGTAGTTCAAGGGTAATGGGGATTTCCACATTTAATCCATATAGAAGTTGGAAAGGCGACATACATATAGACCTTTTAGGTGTTATCCTATTGGCCCATAAAGCATCATACAAAGCTTTGTGCCATGTTCTCTAGTTGTTGTCTACCAACTTCCTGATAATGGTGACCAGGTTCTTGTTACTCGATTCTGCTTGGCCATTTCCTTGAGGGAAATAATCTGAAGTATGGAATAAGGTAATCTCATAATAAAAACAAAATTGAGTAATTTCATGTGATGAAAAGCAAGCTACATTATCTGTTACAATCTTTAGTAGAACCCCAAACTTGGAGATGATATTTTCTTTAAGAAAGCTGCATACCACTTCAGACGTAGCATGCTTGGTTGGGATGGCCTCCACCCACTTAGTAAAATAATCTATTACTGTGAGGACATAATCATGTTCAACACTTGAAGATGGGTTGACTACCCCAATAAAGTCAATACCCCACTGTTGAAACCGTTCCTCGATCACTACCGTCTTGAGAGGCAAAGCAGGAAGCTTAGGCTTTCCAACGAATTGTTGACACAATTTACACCTACGTACCCATTTGTAGGCATCTTAAAATAGCGTGGGCCAATAATACCTCACTCGTAGAATTTTGTGTGCTATCACCAGTGCAGAAAAATGTCCTCCATAGGCCAGATTGTGAAAAGATTCTAAGAGTCTTTCCTGTTGCACCTTGTCAACACAACGAAGAAATGCCCCATCCAAGTTTCTCTTGTAAAGACCATTGTCCCACAGAACATAACCAACTGCTTGCAATTTAACATTCCATTTCTCTTTAAAAGAAAGATGAGTGAGACACTCACCATATGTCAGAAAATGAGCAATGTCAGAATACTACTCATCAGTAGTGGCAACAAAGAGGACCGTAGGGATGTTTTTGACTACTTTTTCTTCACTTTTTGCTTCATCTAGAACGTTGTTGGCAATCAACTGACAAAGACCCTTTCCCCGTATGAGCTTGGTTGGTTTGATGTCCAAATCAAACTCTTGAGTTTTGGCAATCTAGTTACCTCTCTTCATACCGAACTCCTGCTGAGTCAAAATGGATTTTACTGTAGTGTCTAGTACGAGAACTTTGGTGTGAGAGTTCAAGATATAAAACCTGAAATGCTTAACCGCTTTGACCACTGCGTATGCGTGCTTCTCCATAAGGGAATATTTTAGCTCATGATCCTTGAGTGGATAAATCATGAATGAGATTGGAGATTTTGCACCTTCTGGATTTTTCTGGACTAGAATAGCTGATAGTGTATGTTCAAAGGCATAACTATATATTTTGAAACTTTTAGTGTGATCTGGTTAGACCAAGACTAGTGCACATGCAATTTCTTCCTTAATCTCTTTGAATGCTGATTTACCCTCAGCAGTCCACCTAAATGTAGTATTGCCCTTCATCATGTTGACAATATGATAGGTTTTCTCAGCAAACTCAAGAATAAACCTTCGAAAGAAATTCACTTTTCCAAAGAAAGAGTGAACCGCGGTCTTGCTAGTAGGTAGAGTAAGTTCCTAGATGGACTTGACTCTCTCTGAATCAATTCTAATACCTTCTCAGGACACGATGTGTCTGAGAAGTTTCCCTTCAGTTACTCTAAAGACAAATTTTTTTGGGTTTAAAGAGATACCATTTTGATGACAGCGTTCCAGTATCCTTTGCAAATGGTGAACATGCTTAGAACGATGTTTTGAAAACACTATCAGATCATCCAAGTATACTATAATGAATTTTCCCATCTCATCTTTGAAATTAAGATCCATCGCCCTTTGAAAAGTGGCACCTGCGTTTATTAGACCAAAAGGCATTCTTCGGTAAGCGAATGTGCCCCACGATGTGGTGAATGCCATCTTGTGCTGATCTTCTTTTTTGACTTCAACTTGATTGTACCCTAAAAAGCTGTCTAACATTGATAACATTTATGAACCTGTTACCATTTACAGGACTTGATCCATGATGGAAAGAGGGTAGTTATCTTTTAAAGACAACTGGTTTAAATTCTTGAAATCCACACAGATTCAAATTTCACCGTTCTTTTTCCTGATGGGTACTATGTTGGCAATCCATGTTGAGTGATGGATTGGAAAAATTATATGGGCATCCAGCATCTTTTGTATCTCAGCTAAAATAGTACCTGAGATTTTTGGATTATACTGCCTGGATTTCTGCTTGTAAGGTACAGAGTTGGCTTTCAGGGGAATGTGGTGACGAATGTCATTTGGCTTGAGTGATTTCAGATCATCATAGGAATAGGCCAATACATCTATATAATGATGAAGTAGACTAGCAAGCTCAAATTTTTCTTTGAGAGTAAAACATTTCCAATGTTTACCATCTTAGGATCATGCTTGGTTCCCAAGTTTACCTGATCAAAGTCTTGAGAGGACTTTGAATCCATTCGCTATTGCTTAATAAACCTATCATGGTTATCAAACAATTTCTCTAGGGACACCAAGCCTTTTGGAATCTTATTCCCTTTAAGCTGTAAAAAGTCCTCACCTGCATCCGTATTGGCCTTGGGAGCTGCTTCACACTTTCAGGGTTCACTACCTTCAAAACGCAGTTGTTCAAAACTATCTTTTTTCTCTAAGAAGGTGATGATTTGATCATCATTGTTAAATACTTGCCAGTGGCTAGCATTATCTGGTACACTTGGCCAAAAGACCAGCTCAATAGTGTACCTATCTCTCTTAAAATCTAGGTGAGGGATTAAAAGGGTGGCAGAGACAACCAATGCATCTGCTCAGTCATTGAATTCCCTCAAAATGATAGAGACATTAAAAGCATCAAAATTTTCAATCTGATTCCAGACTAGGTTGTGATAGTGGTGCAACCTTTCATTTTTTAGCTAGTAGAGGTTCCTCACTTAGCAGACTATCAACTCAGATCCCCTTTAGCATGTAGTTGTCTAATGCCCCTTTCTCTGGTAGCCTATAGTCTGAGCAACAGGGATTTGTACTCAGCCGTGTTGTTGGTATTATTGAACTACAATTTGTAGGACAAAGGAGTAATCTCTCCTTGCAGAGACACCAACACAATCCCAACTCCCGAACCAATAGATGAGCAGCGACTGTTAAATTCTAAGGTCCATACCTTGTTAGGTGCCACTTTTTCTGTGAAAACTCCTTTGTTTGGGGAAAGAGGTCCTTCCATGTGTTCATTTTGATTTGTCAATTTTTTAGCTGTATCGGCTGAACACAATCTCAAGTTATCACTTGATGAAGTTTTATCAGATGTCTCATGGATTTCATCCGTAGATAGGAAGTAGTTGCCCATGCCTGAAGACTCAAATAAAATTTGAGCTTTTGGTGCTAACGATCGGGTAACTACATACCTTGTTTCTTTTTTAGGAAGCAACTTCTTCATGACACCTTGAACTGGGATCCTTGCTTTTGACAAGTCCATACTTATCTCACCTCCAACATCTTTATAGAAATTTCACCCAAGTAGGATGCCGTAAGACGCTGAAACATCAGCCACTAAAACTGTCATTTTTATCTGCTTTTTTGAAAAAGCCATGAAGGCATATTGAGCATCTTTTATCTGATCAAGGAGAGGGACTTGCTTATTTTCCATGAAAAAACACCTCCCAAAAGTTTTGGTCAAAGCTAGGCCAAGAGAATCTACCACTTTCACGGGCATGACATTATCTAAAGCTCCAGAGTCTAGAATACAATTACTTAGTTTATAACCATTTATAAGTAGGGAAACATAGAAAAGTTCTATTTTCCTGGGAGCAACAAGAGGAGTCACAACAAGATTATTTTGGGTTGGTTTATCTTTAGGGGGGGCATGAACAACTTTCAAAGAATTTTGTCCTACAGGGATGGATTTGTTTTTTACATATTCTGCTAACCTATCAAACTGTTCTAGGTTAGCTCTCAAATATTCAACCTATGTCATTTGAATTTTAGTCTTTTTAGCATGATCAATTATATCAAATAATTGAAAAGAACTTGCAACAGAGGAAGAGAGTCCATCATCAGGGAATTTAATAGGTGTGGCACTAGTCTGAGTAGCAAAAGTGGAAGATATCAGGTGATTGGGAGTACTCACTTTTTTATGGGTTACCTGATCTTTTAAGTGTGGAGGCAATGGAGTCCCGTGTTTGGCAATGGAAACCACTGGCTGGGGCTCTTCATCTGCCTTTCCTTTATCAGTCTGTGAAGCTGACTGATTTTGAGATCTGGTGAAAATAGCATAAGATCCATCCAAATCTTCCCCTTTACTTCTAGCTTCATCCTGGTAATCCAAGAAACCGATATTGGAGTCACCAGCTAATTCCTCTTCCTGCTCATCAAAGAGATTAGCATCTTCTTGTTGGTCCAATTGAGGTTGAAATGAATTATCATGCTCAGTCTCTAAGTAACTGACCACTGAATTGGTAGGTGCTGCTTCAATGGCTAATCTCCCTAGAGAGAGAGGTAGGCAATTTGATTGCCCTTGGTTCTGAGTAGCATTACCCTGATATGGCTAATTTTGGAACGTTCTCTTGGATGCATCTCGATAGGTAGGAGCAGACGTACTTTGGGTTATTTTCCTCTTTAAAGCTATCAGTTCATTTGTTAATTTTTGCACCATAGGATCTATGGTACCTGAAGAACTCTCAGCAGATGAAGAGAATTTATTTTTACTAGAGTCTTTTCTGATCTTACTTGCCAGGATAAGATCATCCTCAATCTCAGTAGCCAAACTTTGAGCCAAGACTATGTTAGGGTGTGGAGCTAAAAACTACACCTTAAGGCAAACAGGAGGGTTTCCAGTGTACGCAGTCACCGGCGTCGGCAGGCCACACCAACGTTGATCAGGGGACATAAAAAGGAAACCAACATCGGCAGAGGATCAGCCGGTGTTGGTCACCTCTAGGAGGGCAGGGACCGACGTCAGTCGCCTGTAGCAGTCTGAACTGCTATTGATGAATAGTCAGTTAAGTGAACGCAGAGTTTGCATGTTAAAGGCTTGTTCGAAGCCTTGAGCCACGAGTCTAGTCAGTGTATGCATGATATCTATATAATAGACTCATGGCCTATATTGTTAGGTGGAGAATTTGGAGAAGAGCTATGTGAAGCTTGGAGAGTTCTTCCCACGGTGGAATCAAGTAGGATTCCCCATGTAGGTATAAGTAAGATCAGGTTTGATATGCAGGGGTGTATGGATGCGAGGGTCAGAAAGGAGATCAGTGGAGTAGCTAGATCCAAGGTGACAGCAATACATCAGCAGGATCATGGAGAGATCTACTTGGAGTACGGTTGTGTACTTGATTGTACATATGTGTAATGAGGTGAACAACAGCTTGTGTTAGCTGTGTGTTGTGACCTATGAGAGAAGATTACTCTGGAGGGAAGTTTATTGTAAGCCCACGAAGTGGAAGAAAGAGTGCCACCTCTTTGTTGTAAATTCCTTTGTAATGAGTTGAATATAATTGTATATTGCCTCTCATATTCTATGTGTCTTCTCATTGATAGTTATTTGTTCTTCTGGTTATTCTGCATGTTTTGTTGCTTATACATTGGTAATCATGTGTGCTCTTAAATCTGACATATTATGTCAGAGCTTTGGGGAGTTTCAGTCCTATCAAGTTGTATCAGAGTGAGGTTGGACGTTCTCAGAGCGAGCTTGACTAACAGATGGCCTAGATCTGTTAAGTTTTTGTTGATTACAGGTTACTCACAGGGGTTGCTATTTGAGTGGGAGTATAGCAAGGCAGAAGATGGTACGATGAGAATGAAGAAATCAGGCACAGGATTATCACCACAAGGAGTGTGGTGGGTTGTCTTCAAGTGGGAGCTTGAAGAGGAATACAAGCCAGGATGCAGATTGGACAGAGTACTGGTTTTGGGTACAGGTGCAGCTCTTTATCTCCAAGTGGGAGATTGTTAGGGTGTGGAGCTAAAAGCTACACCTTAAGGCAAAAAGGAGAGTTTCCAGTGTACGCAGTTTCTGACGTCAGTAGGCCACACTGATGTCGGTCAGGGGACGCAGAAAGGAAACTGACATCGATAGAGGATCGGCTGACGTCGGTCACCTCCAGGAGGGCAGAGACTAACGTTGGTCACCTGTAGCAGTCTGAACTACTGTTGATGAATAGTCAGTTAAGTGAACACAGAGTTTGCATGTTAAAGGCTTGTTCGAAGCCTTGAGCTGCAAGTCTAGTCAGTGTATGCATGAGATCTATATAATAGACTCATGGGTTGTATTGTTAGGTGGAGAATTTGGAGAAGAGATATGTGAAGCTTGGAGAGTTCTTCCCATGGTGGAATCAAGTAGGATTCCCCATGTAGGTATAAGTAAGATCAGGTTTGATATGCAGGGGTGTATGGATACGAGGGTCAAAAAGGAGATCAACGGGGTAGCTAGATCCAAGCTGACAGCAATACATCAGCAGGATCATGGAGAGATCTACTTGGAGTATAGTTGTGTACTTGATTATATAGATGTGCAATGAGGTGAACAATAACTTGTGTTAGCTGTGTGTTGTGACCTATGAGAGAAGATTACTCTGGAGGGAAGTTTACTGTAAGCCCACAAAGTGGAAGAAAGAGTGCCACCTCTTTGTTGTAAATTCCTTTGTAATGAGTTGAATATAATTGTATATTGCCTCTCATATTTTGTGTGTCTTCTCATTGATAGTTATTTGTTCTTCTAGTTATTCCGCATGTTTAGTTGCTTATACATTGGTAATCATGTGTGCTCTTAAATCTGACATGTTGTGTCAGAGCTTTGGGGAGTTTTGGTCCTATCAGACTAGATCCATAGGGCCAACTTGCTTCAACAGGAAACTTACTTTGGGAAGCTGCGAATTGATGAAAAAACACTTGAGATTTTCCAGCGTGGGCTGAGCCACAGTTCGAATCTGGTTTTTCAACTTGTTAAATTTAGCTATGAAATCCCTCATAGGTTCTTGGGATTCTTTCTTCAAATGTGTTAGTTGAGCTAACAAAGCATGTGCATCTTTAGTAGGTTTAAACCTAGCTTCAAATTTAGACTTGAGCGTATCCCAGTTTGTTATTGACCCAGCCTGTAGGTGATAGAACCAATCCACAGTAGCTCCTTACAAAGTTTCCATAAAAATTATAACTACTACATCTTCGAATTCCATGCCAATCACACCACATGCTATGGAGAAAGTGGCAATATGCTCGTCAGGATGAACCTTTCCATCGCCAACAAAGTTAGGATTTTTTTTTAAAACTACGAGGTAGTTCATGAAAAGGTACAGTCAAATTGAGAGGACCAAAGGAATTACCCCACATGCCTTGAGCCATAATGTTAGGTTGATTAAATGGTGGGATAACAAACCTTGGTGGGGTATTTACTAGCAGGGCACGGTTAACCGCATGAAAATAAGCTCTACCTTGTGTTGGTGACCTGATAAAGTTAGGAGGGAAACTCTTAGAACGTTGGAGGAAAGGGGACGGAGGAAAGAGATCAAAGTTACTTTGCTATGCCAACTCAAACACAGGGTCAAAAACACCCTTAGATCTCTGGCTTCTAGTGTACCGTGGAGTTTCTATATTTTAAAATGAAAAAGGGACCGAAATTACTTCAAGTTGAAGCTTGAGGCTTCAAAATGCACGTTCTTCCCAGCAGCTCTAGTTTTGCAGACGTACTTTGTAACAGAGGTAGATGGTAAAGCTGTAATGATAATGGGTAAGACATGGAATGAAATCACTAGACTATGTAATGGATAAGGGTAGGGACTACTTCAATCTGAAACTTGAGGTTTTAGACTGCACATCTGAGGTCCCCAACAGAGTCGCCAAAAAATTGTTGGGTGAATATTTTGTCGTCAACTAACTGATGACAAAATGGGTATATCAACCATAGCATAGGGAGATTTACACCATGAAAATTATGGGTTTACCAGATCTTTACAAAGTAAATCTCTCTTCTCATCAAGGGGAGGTTCCCTATAAATATTCACATTTTATATGCATATATATATAATTAAGCAGAAAATAACACATGGGGTGGTATAATAACATCTACCTCTCTTTTTTCAGAGGTAATGTACAAAGAACGAAAGCAAGATATCCTAGTTTGTAGCTAACAACACTCCTCTTCTTTCAGGAATGGTATCAAACGGAGACCAGGAGATCACCTGAGGTAACAAATTCTATAAGAACACTCACGTAAGCATAAAGTCTTCCATAGCTTCTTTTGCTAATTCGAAACAAACGTAACTGTAGAATAAAATGAAGCACAAAGTCTCCACCTGAAACTACAAAAGATAACTGAATCTCAAAGATAAAAATAGCTCTAAGTCTATCTTCTACCCTTTAGAAGTGCCCTTAGATAGTATAAACACACTCACTTTGCTTATTAAATCAGATAAATAAGATATTACTAGGAAAAAAGACAAGAACTATTTCCTAAATAACACAGACAATCTCAACACAAAGTCTGAAATAACTTGCTTCTCATTCATTCAACAAAATATGATTTACAAATTTGAGCACAAAGTCTCAAAAGTTGCTTCAATTTCAGCAGAGTGTTTGCTATTAATTTTTCCAAGATTTTTTACAAAATGAGGTCTCCACTATATATAGGGAGAAAATCCTCAAAAACTAGAAAATAATAAAATACAAAAATATCTCGGTCAAAGATGACTCATCTTTGACCTTGAGATATTTTTCCAAAATATTTACATGTAATTACAAGTTGCAAAATTGCATGCACTTTGCACAAAATAGAAGTGCGTAAGGAGAGAAGAAGAAAGAAGGGGAGAGATTCAATTCTTGCTGCTAGATTTCTTCATATGTGCATCAAACATAGTGATGGATGCCTGAATTCTTATGCTGTCTGGTGCAACTGTGTTTTGAGAGATGATTTTAGATTTGATCAATGCATCTTTTAATGCTATGATGGCTTTAGTGTGGCCAGTTAACCTGGATTTTGGATTCTCCAAAGTTAATTGAGCGTCTAGAATGCTATCCATAGAAGACATTGAGAAGGATTTTTCTTCAAAATCTCTCCGAATCATCTCTTTGAAGCTTTAAATCATTTCTTCTACCGGAAGGAACTGATTATCCTTAGAGGTCAGGTTGCATGGTAGCTCTTCTAGTTTATTCAGCAGGCTTAGGTCACTCTTCTCACTAGCCTCCTTGAAAGCTTTGAGATCATCAATTAGATCTTTGAGTACCTGAATCTTGAAGATCAGTGACTCCTTGATTTCAGCATAGGAGTCTTTGTTGGAGATAACACCAATAGATATCAGGGTACTTTTCTTCAGATCCTTCTTCTCCTTCCATTTGCTAAGGGCCTTTTCTGAGCTATTGATATATTGAGAGATAAGGGAGACAAATTCATCAACCTCTGCTCTTAACTTTCTCATCTTACCTATTCTTTTCACAACTTTTGAAAGCAAAGAAACTCCCTGAGTATGCATTTTTTCAATGTAATCTTCCAAGACTTTTTCCTTCAAATAAGTCTTTTCTAATTTTTGAATGACTGGGTCATCCACGAAGAAGGCCTCTAGAGTTGTTGCTTCAGGGGGAAGGATGAACTTTCTTATTACTGCCATTAGCTACTCTATTTTGGCCTTGTAATAATCCTTCATCTCCTTCTCTCGATCGAATTTCTAGACCATGATGTCCATAGCAGCCTGAAGATCACTTTTTGCACCTTCATGAGTAACTTTGCCAAGTTTAACATGAGAGATGGAATAGCTGGTCATCTCAAAACCCTCAAGAGTTGCATCTTATGGAGGCTTGGCCAACTCCAAAATTTTTTGCCCTTTTTCCTCAACCAATTTTGAGAGGATTCTTGGCCTCTTAGGAGCTTTAGCTTTCACCAACACTATTTTTCCAAAGTCGAATTCATCTAGGGAGATTGCCATCTTATTTTTTTTGGGGGTGAAAGCTATCATCCAAGGTAGGAGAGAAGTACCTGCTATGGTAATGGTTCCCTCTACTAGTGCTACTGCGGTGGCTTCCACACTGCTGGTGGTGACAGTAGTCGTAATTGGAGTGACTGGTGAAACTATATCAACCACTGATTCTGGCTCTGGTGCAGGGCTTGCTGTCAAGTTGAAGGTAGGAGATGATAAACTGGGGATGGACCTAGAAGAGCGAGGAGAACCTCCAAAAGTGCCTTGAGGATCGCTGAATATGACTCTGGAAGGAGAGGTGGCTCCAAAAGAGGCAACACTGATCGGAGAGACAGGAGAAGAGGGTACCACGGGAGACTGAGGAGGAGAAGGAGAGACACTCTTGAGTGGCTACGCTTGTTCCTATGAGAACAGAGGTTTAGTGCTTGTTTGCCTTGATAGATGATCATCTATCCCCATGGGCTGGGCTGCCTGTGTCTGAGGACTCTGTTCCTTGGTTCCCTTTGTTGCCACTTTAGGGTCTTTTGCAGTCTTAGATTTCTTAGATACAAAGATGATTCTAGGCTTGTGAGGCCTAGAAGGAGAAGGTACATCATCTTTATTTTTTGTTCTATTTTCAGCCTTCCTCTTCAACTCTACTTGGTATTCAGCCTCAGATCCCATGACAAGTTCTTTGAAGATGATCCCTTTGGCTACTAACCAATCATTGGTGTTAGCCAATATTGGTTCGAATCTCTTTCTCAGAGAAGTCTGCTCCTTCTAAGACCACTGTGTTGGAGGAAGAGGGGAACCAACAACCTTCCCTACCAGGTATTTGCTATTTATAACATTTTTATCATTGATCAGGCCAGAGGGGATCTCTACAAGTCCTAGATATTCGATCTGCTCTAGTGTCAGCCTGTGGAAGTCTATTTTCCTGATTTCCTTGACCGTCCTTAGGTCGACCTAGATATCCTTAATCATTGGTTCATGGAACTGAGTTTTTCTTTTGATCTTGTCCTTGACTCCCCTATAGTCAAATTTTTCTCATCTCTTGAATGGTCTTAGAGTGACCATCTACATCTCAATTTCCATGACCTTGGCTTTGGCTACTATTGCAATGGAGTTCCTGCCAATCTCGATCAGAAACTTGAAACCTGGTTTCTTTAGCTCCATTTGTCTAGTATGCATGACAATCAGTTGTCGGCAAAGTTTCATTAGTACTAGCTTATTTGAAGGGAACCTAGGGAGCATGTAGGGGTAGCCTTGGTAAAAGTCGACTTGAAGATAGCAAAATGTGGGGAACTAAAGGAACATGCAGCCATAATCATTGACCACCACCCAGGCCTCGTCTGATACTCTCTTCTACTCGAGCTGAGGGTCGAAGAGACATATAAACACGATGAATAATGTGTCATTTACTCTTTTGAAATGATAGGTTGACCCTTGAAGCATCAGCTGAGGATAATACGAGTAGACCAGGGTGGTCTTTTTATCTCCTTCAGTAGTTAATCTTGGGAAAGACCGCATTGCGGTAGTGATGTAAACCAGGTATGAAGTCATGTAGAACTTTTAAGAAGTTTGTACCTTGGTTAACTACTCATGGAGGGCATTTCTAATTTTCTCTCCCTAAAAGATGGCTTGTTTTCCCTAGAGGATGATCTTGATGAATGGATACATCCATTCATGGAACTATGAAGAAGACAGGAGGCCCTATATTTTGCTAAGAAGGGTGATCAAATCACTAACTTCTTCGATGAAATCACTCCTCAAAAAGTTCTATGGCCATCTTGATAAGCTTGTCCTGGGGGACTTCAACCCCTTATAATTCATAAATTTCTTTTCCCTTTTAGGGTCTTTATCATATTCCTTCTGTGCGTCCATGAAGTCAATCTTGGTTACTTCAGTGGCTGGAGGGCACATAAAAACTTTATCAATGAATTTGGGGTCCAACCAAATCACCATGTTGCCACTGGCATTTGAGACCGACCTGGTCTCTTTGTTTTAGAAGTGAGTGAATTTGAGGATGAACTCTGTATGATGCACTACTATCAGAAAGGCAGCCACCAGGTGGATGTTGCTCTTGACGATCCTCTTCATCCCGGTTCTTGGATTTGTTGCCTTTGTTCGTGCTAGGAATTCAGCCATGTCCACATGGCTGATCTTAGTGTCTCAGATATCATCAACATTGGAGGTGATAAAATTGAGTGAGAAAATGCCCTGGTATTTGTATTTCATAGTTTTTGCCTTCTTGGGAGACACTTTTGTCATTGGGAGTGATCTCGATCGGATGGGAGCAGATGTGTAGGAGTTCACTGATTGAACTGCAGTCGTGATCACAATAATTAGGGGAGAGAGGATGAATGGAGAAAATACATTTTGAGTGATCATGACCATGGAGGTCACTTAAATAGGCTAGGTTAGGAGGAGTGAAAAATGAGGAAGAAAGGGAAAGAAAGGGATAGGTGGGAAATTCCTCTAGAGTTAGAAAAATCTAAAGGAAAAATGCATGGGTGGCAAAAATCATCGCCCTTGAAAAAAGCTAAAAAAAAGGTAAGGGTGGTGAAATTCACTACCCCTATAGAAATAACTTGCATGAGTGGTGAAAATCACCGCCCTTGCAGATGGGGAGGAAAAATGTGTAGGGGTGACAATTTTTGCCGCTCCTGCACTTTGGGTTGCATTGGTAGCAAAATTTGCCACCGATGTGGCCTAAAGGTTGGGTATGCGTAGGCGATGAAATTTTCCACCTCTATAGGATGGATTTGGAAAGATGAAGCATGGGTGGCAAAAAATGCTGCCCGCATGAGCTTCTGGGAGAAACCTGCGGGTGAGGGTGAGGGAGAAAACAATGCCTGTGGCAAGGTGGAGAGGAAGCACGTGGGTAGGGGGAGAGATAGGAAAAAAACAAAAACAAAAACAACTAACACTAAGAAAAAAAAAGAAAATAAAATGAAACAAATGCCAAAAACAAGACCTACCTGAGAAACCACGTGCGCCACGAGGTTGAATTTGCCAAAACGCACTTTGACTCGTCAGCTAGGTCACTCAGGCGTAAGAGGCAAGAGGAGAGGAGGAAGTAATGAGAAAAAAGAGGTTCAAATCAAGTTATATGGGGTGAAAAACCCACCCCAACAACCCACTTCACATGGCAATAAATGTTGCACACAGTTATCGAGACATGCTTGGGTGGAAAAATTTGCCGCCCTTGCATGTTCAGGTGGTTCGGATGCATGGGCGGCAAATTTTGCTGCCCTTGCAAGTCGAGATGTAGGGGCGGCAAAATTTGCTGCCCTTGCCAGAAAGATGCAGGGGCGGCAAAATTTGCTGCCCTTGCATTATAAAGGTTCAAAATGCACAGGCGGCAAAATTTGCCACCCTAGCATGCAAATGGAAGAAAGGACTAACTCTGAAAGAGGTAGTCTGAAGAGGGGACTTGGTTCCTAGAAAATTTTGAGACCGTAATGGCCTTCACTTTTTGGGAAGATGTGATTCACAAATTTTGGAAGGTTTAGGTAGACCAAGACGAGAACAATAAAAACCCACCTCGAAAACAAACTTAGAGAGACGAAAAGATGAAACGGACAAGTTTCGTAGGGGGTTGTTCCCAAAAATGAGCTAAGCTAATTTTGGAAACAACAGTGGGCATGGTTTAAGTGAAAATATTTATATAATGAAAATTATTAACATTATTAGATATACACATTAGTATTTTGTGGATACAATAATGGAAATGAAAGGATTTGATGGAAAGTAACATAACACTCTTATGTGTATTGTGCTACCTATCAAGGTAGGCCTTACATTAATGGCTACTTTTTTCTTAGTCATACAGAGTATAGGGGTATTTGACATGTTTTTAGGATACCATTGGATACATAAGTTATATGCAATACCATCTTTAGTAAATAGATGTGTTAATTATATAAATGGAAATAGGGTGGTTATAGTTTTAGGTATGCATATTAAAATCCTATTCAGCTAGAGGTATTTACTCTTATGTCTCCATCGCCAATGAAATTAGTTACTCCACCTATTTAGGTTCATTCATAATGGGTCATTACTCTATGTATTTTAGGATTATTATATGTAGTAAATTATACAACCAACATAGGTTAATTATATGTAGACAAATTTAGATGAAGGTAGTTAAATTTTATATTGATGACTCATGTTTCAATGCCCATTACATTAGAGAGATATTCAAAAATTAGGGTGGCCATTATCTACTTTATCACATCATAATATAAATTTATATATAGGTCACCATGTTCCATAATGAACACAAAAACACATTTATCCTACTATATAGTGAATTTCATAAGATACTATGCTACTTAGAGTTACTCATCATACACATGATCCTATGAGTCATAATGATGATGATAATTACACTACAACACAAGATCATTCCTTAGATTTAAAAATACCTGCACATTATAATACTTACTCATTATTGGTGACCATTTACATATTTGATATGAGACCCAGACATGACTACCCCCTTGATGGGACAACTGGCTAGCATTTTAACATAATAAAATTACATCAAAATTATTGAAAAAAATCAAAATATTCCAAAAAATCAAAATAATGACCTAAACATGATATGTTTTTCAAATTAAGTTATTAATTTATGTTATGTATTAAATGTTTGGTAGATTATATATCCTTTTTCATACACACATGCATTTAACATTATATATGAGTGAGAATCATGACATACACGTTTATGCGATACATGGATGCATAGATGCAAGACATTTCTACACCTCAGGGCCATGCCAATGCTAGGGGAATCTCATTTCATGGTTATATTATCATATGCTATATCTTTATATAACATTTTAATTTATGATGTTGAGATAAATGAATAATTACAAATGTATTTATCTTGATTATATTCTTCATAGTGCTATATTTCATGGATATGCTACTTTCCTATACTATGATATTGACATATGTTGATAATGTAGACTACTTTTCCTTTTTATATGCTTAATTATTGGTATTTAATTTTATATAAGATAATAATTGATTATGTGTGTACACCTCTTACTTTATTAAATTAAATTTTTCTATTGAGTGTATCATTGTATACCTCTTTATTTATGCCCTTGCCTTTTCTTATTTATTTTATTTTATTGAGTGTATCATTATGTGCATATTTATTTGGGACTTTGAATTTTATTATTTATTTTGTTTGATTGGGTGTATCATTGTATAAATATTTATTTAGGCCCTTGATTTATTTTTACTAATCTATACTTACTTGAGTTTTCATTGCATAACACTTTGTTTGGGCCCTTGCCTTGATGTGTGGCATTTGATTATCCATTGTGTGTGGAATTTGCCTTGTGTGACATTAAGTGATATTAAATGTGATTTATTTTGTACATTATGGACATTAAATTATGTGCATTTGAGTGGGAAAATATAGGATTGTCTATTAAGTTTGTTGAGCTAGTGGTGTTGTGATCGATATCACACACCTTATTTATGTATGGTGCCATGATCTATATCATGCATATTCTTATGTACATTATTATTTATAATAGTAATTATATTATTTATGGATAATATTACATGAATTATATATAAGTACTACCCATTACTGATATAAGTACTAATTTAAATAGAAATCTACATAGGAAGATACATGATATGGATCATGGCACCACACATAAATAAGGTGTGTGATATCGATCACACCACCACCAACTCAAAAAACTTAATAGATAATGATATATTTTTACATGAATTACACACACACACACACACACACACACACACACACACACACACACACACACACACACACACACACACACACATATTTGTGTGTGTGTGTGTGTGTGTGTGTGTGTGTGTGTGTGTGTGTGTGTGTGTGTGTGTGTGTGTGTGTGTGTGTGTGTGTGTGTGTGTGTGTGTGTGTGTGTGTGTGTGTGTGTGTGTGTGTGTGTGTGTGTGCGTGTGCGTGTGCGTGTGTGCGTGTGTGCGTGTGTGACACTTGTATGCCTTACATTACATGTTTCATATTTCATTTCATGACATATGCAATACTATGATGAAATATTCTCCACATGTTAACACATTATTCTTTATGACTAAATATTTTTTACATAACATTATGCAATTAAATGTTTATTTTTGAGATGGATAATTCATATGGTACAATAATCACCTTAAAGGGGGAATATTAGTGGGATTTTAATAGATATTAAAGTCTATATTTATAAAAAAATAATATTTTGGGATAAACTACATGATTTATAGAGTTTAAATTGGTATATATTATAAACTTGGTTCAGATTATTGGACACATATTTGATAATATGGACACATTTTGGGGAAATATGCAATAAATATACAAAAAATTTATAGGGATGGAGGTTACATTTTTTTCATATTTTTTATATTTGGAAAAAATGAGATATAAATGCATAACATTCTATATCATGTTGGAAATGAGTGGATAATATTATGGGGAATGAATATTTTTCAAGAAAACATATTATTACAATTTTATAATTAAGATTATGTCATTGATGGTAAAAAAGGCTACATATTGGATCTATAATCAATATGCAATGATTAACTCAAAAGCCTATCATATGATTTACCTTTTATCTTGAGGTTTAAGATGAGTTAAATGAGTAGTGTGGTTGGGATTATGTGCCCTCAACAACCTATCACAACTTTAGTTGGTTTAGGCATTTAATTTTATAACTCATGGCCTTGACCTTAGTTAATTTATCTATTGGGTAATGATCACCCCAATTATCTAAGTGCTTTAGCAAGAAGCCTAATTATCCAACTGCTTCAACACAAAGCCCAATTGTCCAAGTGTTTTAACAAGAAGACTAGTTGTTTATTGTTTTAGTAGGATCTCTAATCCTTTATTAGGAATCATCATATCCAACAAAATCAAATGAAACAACACGGTTAACCCACTTATAAGTGTAGTCCTTGATTTTTTTAAGTTTTAATAGTTTCAATTTCATTTTAGATTTTGTTTTCATATATGGACATTGATTTTAACATGCTCATTACAAGATTTATTTGATAAATTTGCACATTCACATCCTTCTCCAAAATATAAATTGAAGGGGGGAATTTGTAGACGCTAAAATTTAGTATTACACTTGTAAATGATAGGCTTTACCTACCTTCACCTTATATGACTTGTGTGTACATATATTGATCTTTCACACCCTTATTTCATACCAAAATGTCTCTATGGATTTGACCTTACATATTTCCTATCAATCACCTACATGAATGTTCTAGTGTATGCCTAACTTGTTCATTATCATATTCATATTCTATCTAGATCATCAAATACATATTCTTATCTTTCACACAATTCTAAAATATTTAACTGCATTTATAATTCCACATAAGTCCAACTCTTATGGACTCATCCCTATGCCTAACAATGATACTTTTTAAAATTAAAATCAAATGTTTGGTTTGGCCCACATGTTTTAAATGTTGGTAGTAGGATAATATACCCAAAGAGTCCCATGTAAATGTATGATAGTTATAAGAATATTTCATTATATAACATCATCTAGCGCCATCCTATTCTAAAATTTCACATTGAAAGGGATTGCCCTAAATAATCTAGTTTAAAAATTATTCACAAGGAGGAAGTCCTAGCCAAAGTCAGAAGGACATACACCAAGGCAAGTTTTCCATTTTCCAAGAGTTGAAAACCAAATTATAGGTTGCATTAACTAAAGGAGAACCATTACACACATATACCTAAGAGGGATAAATACATGAAATTAGAATTCCCTCTTTGAAATATTAGATATGTAAGAAATTATCAACCATTCATTAAGGAATGGTTGATTTCAAATCAACCCACCTTATTCCCCCTTTTTAGGCTCAAAATCAGTGATAAAAGTTTACCTAGGGTTTAAAATAGGAGAAATGTTTTTTGAGACCATGATAGGATGTCTTTATACATATCATTTAACCAATCAATGGATTAGTGTCATTTTAAACCAGGGCGAGTATCTGGTGGCTAAATGCAATGAGACCATTTGATAGTGGAGTTTTAAAGGTTATTGTTTGGGGGGTTTTACTTCTACTATGATTTTTAAATCCTAAAAATAGTAAATAAATCTCTAACTCTATTTTGTATAAAAGTAAATCTAAAAGGGTTTTTTAACTAAAGACTTCCTATTACACCCACACCATCAACATTTAGAACTTAAACATATAACATAAGACATATGACATCCTCACTCGACTTGCCCAACTAGGTAGGATAGTCTGATATTTTAGAATCTAAAAATTCTATCTATTTTCACTTAAATAGATTATGACAAATCCTAAATATGAGATGAATTAACAAACTTACTTGAATTGAAAGACACATTCTTGCATAAAGACAACTTGCTTATATTGAATTGAAATAAATATTACATGTAACTAAAACACACTTGCATTAAAGGTAATTCACACTCGGTAGTAAATTAAATATACTTGAATTAAATAAATACTTCTAAAATATAAAGTAAAAAGTATCAATTTTGTCCTGGTCCTTGGAGATAAGTGGGCCCTTACTCCTTCCTTAGAATAAGAACTGATTTACTCAGTAATGAAAATAAATGATGAAATTTAATTCATAATAAAAGGAATATATACAAATATTAAAACACTTATTTTTATTTGTAACTTCAACAATTTTCTAATTCATTCACTAATTTATAGCTTTTTCTAACTATCTAGAATGAGGAGATATGTATTTAAGCATATCTTGATATCTATTCATACAGTACAAAATATTGGTGATATAAATGACCAAATCTATTTATTTAAAATATATATAATCTAGGAGTCAGATCCCATGTTTCTAGGAAGGCATTGTAACTGACTCGATAAATAACTAACATAGATCTGAAGATACTTATTTGGGTTTTACAAAATATAAGTAAAAATATATCCAAATCATTTTAGGTCATTACCATGAATTAAAATATATAAAATAATATATTTAAATATGAAAAGTCTATTTATATACAATATTTTTTTTTTAAATTCCTATCTCAATCAGTAGGATCCAACTAGATGTCTTTAGAGCATGCTTGGTTGTCTTCAAATCATTATGTATAGGTCTTCAAAGCATGCCTAGATGTATTTGGAGCATATTGTATAGGTGTTTGGAGTTCCCTTAGATCATATTTAGATCACTTCTAAAGCATCTTCAGAGCATCTTTGGAGCATTAGATCTTTGGAGCTCATTCACCAAATCTTCAAAATTATAGCCAAAAAGAGTTTCCAAAGCTATTTTATGTCTTCTCAAAATTATCTCACCATTGGGATGTGTTTATTTACACAAAACATGTTATTTCATCCAATTTAGGCATAATAATAAGGTAAATAATCAAAGATGTATTACATATAAACAAATGACAAATTACATTCATTTCCTACTTAGATAAGACCTTAACTATTAAATGCAATGCAATATATAACCAAATGCAATGATTTTTAATATTTTTTATTAGATATGATGAGATATATTAAATTATCATAATTTCTCCCCCACACTTTACCTTTTACATGTCCTCTTACAAACAAGTGGGATAACTGGTCTTCAATTCAAAATCCCTAATTTTAACCACTGGCTAAGATCATAAATCTAAAAATGGTGGCCCCAATCATGGTGACCTCTAGGCAAGAATCAAAACTCCCTCGCTACTATGTGCATCCAATCTAAAAATTCAAATTCCACATGATTGTACCAACTTTTCCATGAAGACAGAGGAAAAATAAAAATTAGAGACCTCTAAAACTCCTATACATGATGAAGCTACATACATATACATACATATACATACATATACATACACTCATATACACTCATATATATATATGTATATATATATATATGTATATATATATATATATGTATATATATATATATGTATATATATATATATATATATACATATATATATATATATATACATATATATATATATATACATATATATATATATATATATATATATATATATATATATATATATATATATATATATATATATATATATATATATATATATATATATATATATCCATACATCTAAAACTCCTTCATCTAAGAGTTGGGTGATAATATGTGAAATTTCATGGGATTTCCTAAGACTCCATTTGATGGTGGTGGGGATAAATACTTCCCTTTTCTACAAATAAATAGGTAAAGTCTCCCACCTAACTATGCTATCATTGATGACATTAGTAAAAAGTTGGTTTAGAAAAGTTTTAAAAGCTACAATATTGGCTCTCAATATTATCCATATACATGTGGTACATTATTTGAAAAGTAACAAAAAACTTACTTGCCTATAGAAATTGGGGTCTCATTCATAGCCCAGTGGTGTTTTATAATTCCAAAAATTTATTACTATCTTGTTACCATGTTGTTTGATTTCTTAGAGTAGAGAGAAAGTCACATAATTATGCTTCTCCTACAAATAAATTTACTAGAAAAGCAAAATGATAACCTAACAACATGTTAACAATCTAAAATTGACAAATTTCATCTTGTCTCTCTAAAATACTCTTGAAAAAGCTATCCATAAACATTTGTTCATCTTCAATAATGTGAAGGCAGCTAAGATAAATCAACTATATTTTCCACTTGTAGAATTGCTCATGGAGAAAAAGAACATAAAAAAAGGAAGGTTGCCTACATGCTAATAATAACTTATAAATTGTACAAATATTATAGATGAAGGCTTGATATTTTTTTAATTATTTTTGAGACTCCACCAATTACTATTGAGATTCTAATTTAATCTTAGCATTTTCTTCTTCCAACTTATAAAGTTTATGTTGGGCTCTATTCTAGGCTGAAATCATTTCATGGAGTGGAATGGGGAAGGAGGGAATACTCTTGTAGGTCCCTAAATCTAGACAATTATTTCTTTTATCTCTCTCTACATTAGTTGTAGAGATGATTTTAACTTAGCAGTCTAAGTGGTTAGCTCTCACATTCTATCAATATGTTGAACAATCAATGCATTTCTATGAGAAATAATCTGTCTTAGATTATTAATTTGATTATTTTTATCAACATTAGCATTTTACAAATAAATAATTTGGGTGTCCTTAATGAAAAGAGAGTTTTGTAGGGTAATTAATTCATGAGTTTGGGAAAACATCAAATTTTTTGTTCTAGTTTTCTCAACATTCATTACTGTAAGAATTACCTCTTGTTCTCTAACTCAAATGATAGATTCTTCACATATTTATTCCAAATTAGAAATAATCTAGTTCTTATCTTGCAAGGTTAAATTAATAAAATCCAATTATACTTATTGTTACCAAAATTTTTCATCATGCTGAGATAAAGCCATGACATGTTACAACTCTTATTATTCATTAGAAGGCTAGGGGGAAGATGGATCTTATTCTATCAATGGTGCTTTACCTTTATTGGCTACACATGGTAAAGGTTGCATTTCTTCTTGAGTGATAATTTCTTTTGAAAGGGTTTCTTCTTCAAAAACAAGTTATTATTTATGGAGTTTTTCTTCATCAATTTGTTCAGCATCTATAATGTCTATGGGAGAGATTAATCTTCCCAAAGTCCCAATGACATGTACATATTCTTCTTATTCTTCTTACATAATAAGTTGACAATTGTGTAGGAGCTTGCCTGGAGGATTAGGGATATGTAAGGAAACTCTCATTTCTTTTCTTGATCTTTGATATAACATCTTTAGAGCTGAGTGTATCTAAGATGGGCCTTATTCAATTTTTACTATGGTAGAAGGAGAGGTAGGGCATGGTGTTCTATTGATAGAAATTTGGAAGAATTTATGAAGAAAGAAGGAACGAGCCTTTTCACCCCTCGGTTTTTAAAATAAATAATGCTAACATTTGAGGGTAACCCACCCATGTGTTGGACATACCCAGTACATCTTTTTAATTTTTGAGCAACATTGGTTAATGTAATATGAATAAATGATGGAAGATTTACCTAATACTCTTGTCTGGTGGCTCTTTTCCTCAGGGGTAGAATAAGTCATATGGCATCTCCATTAACCACTATAAATTTACCATCGTAAGTAAGATTTTTCATGATCCAAAATACAACATTCTACCATGGGGATAGAAGGATGTCTCTCATAATTCCTCTAGTGAATCCTTGTGGGGACTTAACTAATCTAGGGTAGGGCTCATTTCCTTAAATGAACATGTGAATTAAGTTATTAAAACTTATCTTATATAAAATAATTACACCCTCCTTAGGAATTTTATAAAGTGTAATGATCACAGAAGGATCCAATAAAATGTGTTTACCTTCAATAATAGAATGGTTTTCATCAAAAAATTTAAATAATTCTTGCACAATCTCTTTGTGAAAACCCTAAAACATTTTCTAGAAATTTAACCACCCTACTGACTCAAAAATATCTTTGGTTGCCTTATTTTGAAAAAATGCATCTAAAGATTCTAAGTCACTTTTGTTCTTCCTGCTACCCATATTTTGAGATATAACTATTTGATATAAAACCTAATTATAATTGGCAAAAATGGGGTTTAGAATTACACAAGAAATAGAGTAAGGCAAGAGATTGGGATATGATGTAGTAATGTGATGCAAGAGCATCTACAATGGCTACCTGAAGACATGATCATGATTAAATTCAAATTCAATTTATTGTAATTTCCCTCTAATATGTTGTTACAGAGGAATAAATGTAAATATTAAGAGTAAAAGTAAAAAGGTAATGGTTGGGTTGTTGAGAAAATAAAGAGGAATGGTTGAAATCTTTCAACCGTAAGATAGCACTTGAGATAAATCTTCTCATATTAGAATATGCTGGTAAATTAAAATCTGTTTGTTGTTTTATCCTGAGCCCAAGTTGGGCGTAGCGGTTAGAGGAGAATCTTTAAAAACAAACAAAATAAGATATGCGAGAAGGACAAAGAGAAGTACGTAGAAGGAGAAGGAGGTTCTCCAGGAGGGATATAAGGAGAGCCTCTCAACAAGGAGAGAAAAGAATGATCATCAGTATGAAAAAAAAACAAATGCAGGTCTGCAACAAAGAGAAAAATGCAAAAATTGGATGAGAGAAATATAGAGAGATGAATGAAGGTACAAGCGTTAACTGTTTGCATACTGCATCTGAAATATGTTTATTATTAAATTTAATCTCCTGAATCCATTGATATGAACATGATAATATAAGTTCTTAAATCTATTGTTGTCTTTTATCTACCTGTGTTTTTCAATGTTCTGGTTGGAAGTATTTGTCCAGTTCTAGCATTTTGGTGTTCAATACAGAGACTCCCTCTTAGACAATCTCTGATAGTCTCTCCCATTCAAATTCTTCTATCCACCATATTTTTAATAAATAGTAGAATACTAATGTTGATGCTACATCCTACTATGCATATAACACCCCAAGCGGAATCACATATTAGCTTTCATGCTAAGGCCAGCAGCTATCTTCTAACTGAGTGACTTGTCATGTTGTTCTCTCTGTTTTTATGTTAATGGATGGTTATTGTTTTTAATTAGACGATTGGTGGGAGAATTGTGAGAGTGAATAAAGTAAAGAGTAAGTCATTGAGGACAACCTTTACTCGAGATAACCATTTTTGGGACAGAGTTTTGAGTTGGCCCCCACAAAGGAACGCGACCACAGTATATATACATTCATACATATATATGTCCTGTCTGGATGTGGAGATAAACACATATGTGTAGTCTGTTGAAGGTGCAGAGGGGTTCATGGGTCTGTTGAATTCCTTGAATAAAATATAAAGTGGTTTTAGAGGAGTTAAAATAGAGTCTGAGTCTATGAAGGAGCGTATACTACAACTAGAATCTCTTGAAGTTGACATATTCTATGGAATCACTTTACCAGATGCCCCGCACTTTGGGAATGTTTATGGAGGACAACTAATTTTCCAGTGCCAATTATGTAACATGATCATCATGTTCATGATGGAAATAATTATTCTACTCGACATGTAGAAGCAATATTAAAAGGGCGCATTATATTCACATTGTCTGCTTCATTTCAGAAGCCTGAAAATGGATTTGAGCACCAAGAACCTATTCCAAGTGTACCCGATCCTGATACACTTGTATCAAGGGAGAAGCTTATGAAGTAAGTACAATTGTAAGATGCTAAATTTTGTATATGATCCCTAGAATTATAATTTTCTTCGTAAGCTGAATGTGTTGGAATTAGTCCTCGACTGCCTAACAGAACTAGATAAAAATCTAGTAGAATTTAGGGCCAATGGAATATGTAATTCTTGTGTTGACATGGCAAATGCTCCAGTTATTGTTAAAAAATGGTTACATCCCTATTATAACATCTTTCTTGTCTAGTTTAGTACAAAATACAGTCTTGGTACAATATATATATATATATATATATATATATATATATATATATATATATATATATATATATAGTCATTATTGTCATCAGATCAGTTATGTTTGCTTGTTTCATAGTAGTTGTGATTGTTAAGGAAGGAATGGAGGATTTTATCCCTTAAAACCACTACAGAACATCACCTTCATCTATAATGTTGTTTGCAATTTGATCATGTGCATCAATTTTGTATTAGAGCAGTCTAGGGATAGTTCATCATTTGGTATCAGCATTGTATAGGGAGATGGCTTCCATCATTTATGGTATCAGAGCCTGAAGCTCTTGGGATCTGCTAAAGGAAAGGTATGAGCAACTTTTCTATTTGATTTGAGTTTATTTTGTTTAAGAAGCAAACAGGTGAAAAGGCAACCAAGCCATTGGGGCTTAAGAGAAGAAGAAGATCCAAGAGGAAGCTTGGATAGTTTGCCAAAAGACTAAGGTGAAATAGACTTAGGTGAGGTAAAGGATGCAGTTTGAAGAATTGAGAAGAGAAGCTCAGAGAAGCTCAAAAGTAAGGGAGCAAGTGAATTCTCAAGAGGAAGATCCAAAGTAAGGTAAGCTTGGATTGCGATTTGTGTTTTTTTGAAGTATTGTATAAAGAGTTGCTGCAGGATGGATCAAAAGACTAGGATGCAAAAGGCCTAGGTGAGATCAAGGAGATTGTCAAAAGACCAGTCAAGGAGAAAAGGCTTGGGTGAGACCAGGGATCAAAAGACCAAGGTGGAAAAGACTTGGGTGAAGATCTCAGAAATGGAAGCATTGTTGAAGGCACTACAAAGCAACAAGGCACATGAGAGTAAAAAGAAGGGAGCAAGCATCCAAAAGAAAAGAGGTATGGCTAATGTTGACTTTGATAAAGAGATTGCTAGTTTGTGGAAAGATTTAGCTAAGATTAAAAGCATGTTTGAATCTGGAATGCAATAAAATGAGACAGTGTGGGTATGGCCAATAAAGAAAAGGATGAAGTGGCTAATTGATCTCCTAATGAAGAGGAGAAGAAGGCAAAAGAAGATTGCCATGAAGAGAGAAGCCCATAGAGGCAAGAGGATAAGTAGGTTTCCAAGTGAGCAACAAGAGAAAGAGGTTGTGAAGAAGGTTCTCATTGAGGAGAACAAGAGAAGAGAAGAAAGAAAAGATGAAGTTCTAGGAAGAGCACTTGAAAAGATAAGAGTGTGGGTGAAGAGAACACTCATAGAGACATTATGGTCTCTTGTTTTTATATCCAATGCTGTCTTTAAGTGGGTAATTGTAGGTATGAGCAGCCTTGTGAAGGTCAAAAGAAAGGCCTTGAAGAATGAAGAGATTGGTGCAAGAGAAGACACCAAGTGCACAAGTGAATGTGCAAGAAAGAGAAGTGAGTTTGCTGCTGTTGATAAGGAAGAAGAGATGCATTGGTTAATGCATGAGGAAGGTGTTGAGGAACCCATACAAGAAAGAGAAGAGATGGAAGGTGAGGATGACTTCCATGATGCTATTGAATGCCAAGAAGAATAAAGAGAATAGCCAAGAACAAAGGAAGAAGAAAGGACAAATAATCAAGAAGCTATGCAAGACAAAGAACTTATGGAGCAGCCCATTAAGGAGGTAAAGGTGAGTTTAAAAATTGATTTGTCTTATAAGCATGAAACTATTGATATGCATGTTAGAGAAGCAAAGAGAAAGGTGAAGTTTCCAATTAATCATGGATATGTGATGCCTACATGGTTAGAGAAGATAAATGGTAAGAAGAAGAATCAGATGTGGGTGCCTAAGAAGGCAAAAAGAAAAGATGTGAGTGTTGAGACAGTAACACCAAGAAGCTAATGGAGAAAGGTGAAAGCTAACACAAGCAACCAAGGGCATGAGAATACAAATATGAAAGGTAAACAAATTGTTTATGAAGATGATGTTTTTGAATCCTTTAAGGATCTTTTTATGGAAAATGAGGAATGGAAAATGTCTATGAAGACTAATATGCAGCAAGGACCGAATTCTGAATGGTTGGCTAATGAGGAAAGAGATGGGTGTACAACAAAGCAATGTCTCATTGAAAGTAAAGAACAAACAAGATGGCTTCAAGCAGAGATTGAAAAGAGCAAGGAGACACAAGGTAAAGGTACTGCAATTGCATTTGATAAGTATATTGATGTTGATGAAGAAGTTGGGTTGTATGAAGATAGCTTAAGAAAGGATGAGATGAAGAGTAAGGCTAGTGAAGGACAAGCAATCCTTCAGGTTGATAAGCCCAAGTTTGATGAAGTGAATGGTGAGATAGATGAGAGCACACTAAAGGAAGAAATGAGAATGTTGGAAGAGCTCTTTAGTTCTTCAAGAGAGCTACATATAGGCATAAACCATGATGAGAACACCAGTGGTGAGAATGAAACAAGACAAGAGGCAAAGGCAGTTTTGGCCAAAGAGCAGAAGAATGGAGGCAACCAAGAGGCTTCATGGCCTCAATTTTTTTCTTCTAACATTGCCTTTGATGTTTTGAATGCAGGTGTTAAAGTTGTGGAGATGAATGAAGTCCATAGTTCAATGGACAAATTTTTGAAATATGAAGATCTAGAAGACATGTATGAAGATGAAGAAGCATGGAAGTGGGAGATAGCAGCTAAAAAGGAGATGAGGAGAAGAACATTCAAGAAAAGGAAGAAAATTAAGATGAAAGGCAAAGACTATCAAAGACAAGCACTGGCATTCACAACAAGACCTTGGGATCCAGGAATATACTGAAGACTAGTGCATGGAGGCAGTAATTCATTTGAACTAAGGTTCAAATTGTTTCTAGAGGGAGAGTATGATGCAGGAGCATCTACAATGGCTACCTGAAGACATGATCATGATTAAATTCAAATTCAAATTTTTGTAATTTCCCTCTAATATGTTGTTACAGAGGAATAAATGTAAATATTAAGAGTAAAAGAAAAAAGGTAATGGTTGGGCTATTGAGAAAATAAAGAGGAATGGTTGAAATATTTCAACCGTAAGATAGCACTTGAGATACATCTTCTCATATTAGAATATGCTGGTAAATTAAAAACTATTTGTTGTTTTATCCTGAGCCCAAGTTGGGCGTAGCGGTTAGAGGAGATTATTTAAAAACAAACAAAATAAGATATGCGAGGATAGAGAGAAGTACGTAGAAGATGGGGAAGGAGGATCTCCAGGAGGGACAGAAGGAGAGCCTCTCAACAAGGAGAGAAAAGAATGATCAGTAGTATGAAAAAAAAAAAACAAATGTAGGTCTGCAACAAAGAGAAAAATGTAGAAATTGGATGAGAGAAATATAGAGAGATGAATGAAGGTACAAGCGTTAACTATTTGCGTACTGCATCTGAAATATGTTTATTATTGAATGTAATCCCCTGAATCCATTAATATGAACATGATAATATAAGTTCTTAAATCTATTGTTGTCTTTTATCTACCTGTGTTTTTCAATGTTCTGGTTGGAAGTATTTGTCCAGTTCTAGCATTTTGGCGTTCAATACAGAGACTCCCTCTCAGACAATTTTTGATAGTCTCTCTCATTTAAATTCTTTTGTCCACCATATTTTTAATAAATAGCAAAATACTAATGTAGATGCTACATCCTAATATGCATATATCACCCCAAGCGGAATCACATATTAGCTTTCATGCTAAGGCCAGCAGCTATCTTCTGACTAAGTGACTTGTCGCGTTGTTCTCTCTATTTTTATGTTAATGGATGGTTATTTTTTTTAATTAGACAATTGGTGGGAGAATTGTGAGAGTGAATGAAGTAAAGAGTAAGTCATTGAGGACAACCTTTACTCGAGATAACCATTTTTGGGATAGAGTTTTGAGTTGGCCCCCACAAAGGAATGCGACCACAGTATATATACATTCATACATATATATGTCCTATCTGGACGCAGAGATAAACACATATTTGTAGTCTTGTGAAGGCACAGAGGGGTTTATGGGTCTGTTGAATTCCTTGACTAAAATATAAAGTGGTTTTGGAGGAGTTAAAACAGAGTTCGAGTCTATGAAGGAGTGTATACTACAACTAGAATCTCTTGAAGTTGACATATTCTGTGGAATCACTTTACCAGATGCCCCACACTTTGGGAATGTTTATGGAGGACAACTAATTTTCCAGTGCCAATTATGTAACATGATCATTGTGTTTGTGATGGAAATAGTTATTCTACTTGACATGTAGAAGCAATATAAAAAGGGCACATTATATTCACATTGTCTGCTTCATTTTAGAAGCCTAAAAATGGATTTGAGCACCAAGAACCTATTCCAAGTGTACCTGATCCTGATACGCTTGTAACAAGGGAGAAGCTTATGAAGTAAGTAAAATTGTAAGAGGCTAAATTTTGTATATGATCCCTAAAATTATAATTTTCTTCGTAAGCTGAATGTGTTGGAATTATTCCTCCACTGCCTAACAGAACCAGATGAAAATCTAGTATAATTTTGGGCCAATGGCATATGTAATTCCTGTGTTGACACGACAAATGCTCCAATTATTGTTAAAAAATGGTTACATCCCTCTTATAACATCTTGCTTGTCTAGTTCAATACAAAATACAGTCTTGGTACAATATATATATAGTCATTATTGTCATCAGATCAGTTATGTTTGCTTGTTTCGTAGTAGCTATGATTGTTAAGGAAGGAATGGAGATTTTTATCCCTTGAAACCGCTGCAGAACAACACCTTCATCTATAATGTTGTTTGCATTCTGATCATGCACATCAATTTTGTATTAGTGCAGTCTAGGGAATGTTCATCATTTGGTATCAACATTGTATAGGGAGATGGCTTCCATCATAATGGATAGTGGTAATAATATAATAATGAATGGAAAACTAGGGTATATTATGAGATTATGACAAGAATTATGGTAACAATTATTGTGATCACTTCAGAGCATGTGAGATTTAATGGGAAGGTGTTTTATCTAGTCATTATAAATGATGTGGTGTAAAGGTCATAATTAACAGCATTTGGAGTAATATCTACAATGATTTTTGCATCACATCAAATCTTTTCTTGAAAATATTTATTAAAATATCATCTCATCAAATATATTTAAAAAAATCTTTTGAAAACACCATCACATCAAATATTTGAATGTGACGATGATGCTACTGACTTCATCATATCCTCATGACATCACCAAAACTTGTCCATTTGAAAAGTGTTGACTGCCTAATGATTACACATGCATGATATGAAATATAAAATGCCTAATATTTTAGGAAAAGAAATACAACTAAACATTTATTGTATGAATACATGCCTATCTTCTAGAGGTACCATGTGTCCTAAAAGGATAAAAAAGTCTATGAAGATAGGATATTTGATAATAATTCATATTTTTTTTATAGAATTTTTCTTCTAAAAAGCACCATTTTCTAGTTTTCACTTTTTATTATTTTTTATACTTTTTTATTTTCTTATTTTTATTTTTATTTTATTTTTGAATTTTGCAAGAAGGAGAACACCATTTTATATTTTTTAGCACTCATTTATTGGATAATTTCTATAAATATCTTTTGGCCTTATTAGAAGAAACATGTTCTTCCATAAGGTTAAATTGGTATTGATTCTTTTTAATAAACTCGTCCTTACTAAGGGCTCTTCTTTACATCTTGAGCCTATGACCATTGACCAAAATAGTCCTTTGGTCACCATCAATTGATTAAAGCTAGACAAATCCATTGTTGAAAAGGGGTTTTATTAGGTATGGTCCCAACCATATTTTCCTTAGCTTACCCTTGAAATTATGGAATTTAGAATCAAATAGAAGTGCCTAGTCTCCCTCTTAAAACTTTTTTTCTTTGATGTGAGTGTCATGCCATTACTTTATATACTTTTGGATCATGTTGGTTTGAGTGAGTGTATCCATTCTCAGTTCATCCAATCTATTTAGTTTCATTATTCTTTATTTTTATGCTTTATCAAGATCAATTATCATATTAGCTAATATTTTCAATGTATATAATTCAAATTTTATTGGTGAAAAAGGTTTATTTACATTCACAAGTTCATATAAGGAAAATACCAAACTAGTTTAAGTAACTTTTATAACAAATATTTTATACTTTTATTCACTATTTTGGTTAGGATGTTTTCCAGTTCCTGGTTTGTGACTTCCACTTGCCCATTAGCTTAGGGATGATATGGTGAAGATTTCTTGTGATTGATCTAGTACAACTCTATAAAAGACTTGATAATGTTGGACATGAATTGGGGTATTTGATTTGAAACAATAGATCTAGGAGCTCAAAATATCAACATGATATTATGGTATATAAAATCAACAACCATTTCTTCCCTAGCAAAGGTGAGTGTCTAAACTTCATCTCACTTAGTAACATAATCAGTACACACTAATAAATATTATTTTCCTTGAGATGGTGGGTTGATTGATCCAAAAAAGTCTAAACCTCATTTTTTAAATGGTTTTAAAATTATTTTAGGATTAAGAGGAATTTTATAAGACAAAGTGGGATTACCTATCCTTTGACAAGGATCATATTAACATACAAACTTTTTGATACTCTTATAAAGAGATGGTTATTAGTAATGTACACTGAGGATCTTATAAATGGTGTTTTTGATGAATAATGTCCTCCTCTTGGTTAAATATGGCATACTATAATGATGTCATAAACTTCATCTTCTCTGACACACTTATGAAGTATATGACCAGTTCTAGTTTTAAACAACATGCCTTTAAACCATTTGAAATGAGAACTCGTTGTAACCAAACATTTTATTTCTTTATAAGTAAAATAATGAGGAAAATTCCCTATTAACAAGTAATTTTCCATGTCTATAAACCATGGGGAGTATGTGGATATGTAAAATAGTTATTCATCTGGAAAGGAGTCCTTTATAGGTTCATCTTCACATGTAGTGATCAATCTAGACAAAAAGTCAGCAACAACATTATACTTTCCTAGTTTGTCTATGATGGTGATGTCAAATTCCTATAATAGTAGTAACCATCTAATTATTATCTCACCTACAAATGGTTTATTCCTTAAGTACTTACTTACTGAATGATATGTATAGATGAATACCTAATAACTAGTAATGTAATGCCTAAACTTGTTTATAGCATAAACAAAAATAATAAATTATTTTTCTATGGTAGTCAAGTTATTCTCTATGGGAGTAATATTCTTGCTAATATAATAAATGGCATACATTTTTCATCCTCATATCTTTAACCTGAGACTGATCTGAAGGTAGTATTGGAAGTGTCAGTATAGATATGAAAAGGTTTTTTCCAATTAGGTCCTTTCAAGACTGGAATAGTCATGAGTTTGTTATTTAATGTTTCAAAATATTCTTTGACATTTTCCATTCCATACAAATTCATTATCTTTTGCTAACAAAGAAAACATAGGGGCAACTATTTTACTAAAGTATTCAATAAATCTTCTGTAATATCTTACATGACTAAGAAAATTTTTAACATCAATTTGTGTTTGTGGAATCATGAGGTTATTAATTACCTCAATATTTTTTGAATCTAATTTTATTCCTTGGGAAGAGGTATGATGTCCTAAGACTATCCCTTCATCAACCATTATAATGCATTTCTCATGACTTAAAGATACTTGGTGATCTTCACATCTAGTAATCACTTTATCCAAGTTGTTCAAAGCTTCATCAAATTTAGTACCATGGATAGTGAAATCATCCATATATAATTCCACACAATCATTTTCAAGATAAAAAAGATGGCTAACATTGCTATTTGAAAGGTAGTAGGTGCATTGCACAATCCAAAAGGAAGGACTATATAATAATATGTTCCTCATGCATAGGTAAATGTAGTATTATCTTGATCTTTAGGGGATATTATAATTTGGATGTATCCATTAAATCCATCTAAGAAATAAAAATGTTGTTTTCCTAGCAAATTATCCAAAAATTGATCAATAAAAGGCAAGGGAAAATAGTCTCTCATGGTGGCTTTGTTTAGTTATCTATATCTACACAAACTATCCATTTAAAATTATTTTTATGCATAATAAACATAGGTAAAACCCATTGGATATCAGATATAAGATAGATAAAACCAACTTCTAATAGTTTTTCTATTTCCTTCTTGACAATTTCCTTTAAGGTTAGGTTAATCCTCTATTGTGGTTGTCTAACTAGTACAACATTTTTAGTGTAGATATGATGTGTATAAACACTAGGATGTATTCATTTAATATCATTTTAATCCCAAGAAAAAGATTTTATGTGTTATACCAAGACATCAAATACTTTCCTTTCTTGTTGGTCAATTAACCAACTATTAATAGTTAACAGTTTACTCAATTGGATTACAATTTGTTTAGTGCCTGGAATAATAGAATTCAATTGATTATATTTAATCATAAAGGAATTAAATGTACATGTGTGTGTTAGTAATATGTTAATTTTGGATACATCCTTCTAAAATGTTTCACTTGTGGAAAGCATATTGGTCAATGGATAATGAAAATCATGTAAAAATGAGTTCTACCCATTTTGAGCCCAGTCAACTATGGCTTATTGAATGTCTTGTGTACCAAATAACATGTTTGATGGTATTATGGTATTGTTTTGATTTTAAATAATGGAAGTGGATTCTTCCCATTCATTATTTTTCATCTTTAGAGCATAATTATCAGTCTTTGGAGTTAAGCTACTAGTCTTTAGAGCTAAGCTACTAGTCTTCAAATCTAAGATACTAGCCTTCAGAACTAGGATTTTAGACTTTGGACCAAAATTATCAGTACTTAAAGAAAAAATATTATAATTTAGAGCAAAACTTTTGTATTTTGAAGAGACACTATCAAACTTCAAAGCAAAACTATCAGACTTCGTGGCTAGGCTCTCTTGGTTTAAATCTTTTGTTATTTATTCCTCAAACTCTTGAACATGTTATTTGATCATAACCATGGATAATAAAGCCACACTAGTCTAGTTTTTCTTAGGTTTATCTTCCTTTATTTTTTTAGAAATATCCATTGAAGGTATAGATGGTGGATAGAGAGATATTTTTTTTATCATGAATTCTATTAGAAATGGTCATGTTTGTAGATCTAGAGTCAATTCATGATACAACTATAGCTAACCAAGATCTACCAAAGATGATTAGATATACTACCCTATTTTTTTTAGGTTTAAGGATCATGAAAAAAATAGGGTATTCCTAGGATTTTATGGTGACTGGTACATTCTCTATGGTTCCTTCAGGGGCAATAGTGGATTGATATACCATTTGAAAGATTATTGTGGTAGGATGAAGTCCTATGAGAGAAAGAATTTACTATGTTGGAAATGATTTTGTTTATGGAAGATTTTATATCTAAAAACACATTTGGAATATAATTGTTCCTAATTGTTACATTCATCACAAGACTACTAGGATCTTTGTATTTAAGAACAAGTATGTTTCCTGCTAGTAAATCAACAATTTTACCAGTTGCTTTAATTATTTTGGGATACTACTTCTTTCTTCCTAGTGCTTTGAATGACAATACTTTAATGATTTGTTTCAAATTAGGAATATATTTAATAGATATTAATATTAGAATTTCCATCTCCATTTTTTTTAATCCATGTAGTAATTCAAAATCTTCCCTTGATTTCTATTTCTTAAGTCTTTCAGGAAATGAAATAATAGGGGGATCTTGAATTATGGTTGGTTTGATTGTGGATTCTATCTTTTCTTCAATTGGTTCGTAGAATACATATGGCTCAAGAGTGATATCATCATTTTAAATTTTAGTTATGGTAATGGGTGAATCTCCTACTACCTTCCTTAATCTGAGTTTAGTATTATTACATTCAGTTGAACCACTTGCAGTATTACTATCTTGATAAAATCTATAAATAGGTGTATTTTGACTATTTTTTAGATTTTCCACTAGTTGGGTAGGTAAATATGGTTGATTAAACTAATACTCAATCGGTGGTAGCTAAGTTTATAAAGGCATCAAGGCTTGTTGAAACCTTCTTTGTGGTTGATATTATTGATTTGACCATTAAGGTGGTGACTGTTGTATCCAATATGGTTATTGGTTTTGTTGTTGCATCCAATGTTGATTTTGAGGCTTTCCCCACATCTATGGAATTCATTCTTGAGTACCCCATGGTTTTGGTTATGGTGGTCCCCACATTGGTGGTGTGACTTGTCCAACCCATGTTGCCATCCATGGATTAGGAAGAAATCTTAGACTAAAATGATTTTGAGGATAAGAGTATTAAGTTTCTTTGTATTTGAATAAAGTTTAATGCCTTAACAGTATGTTCTACTTATTTCACTTAGTTTCTCATGGTAAGAAGATGTTTGTAATTTTTGGTATCATGGTCTAGGTCACAAATACCAAATACCTTTATTTTGTCTAAAGGGCAATCATTTACCGTATGCTTGAGTCTACATCTAGGATAATATATTAAAAACTATTTAGTGTTGGTAGAATTGGATTTTAATTTGAGGCCATCTAAGGTAGATGTCATTTGTACTAGAATGTCTGTCTTGAAATTAGCAAATTCTTCCATTGATTGACCAACTTTAGATGATTTTCATAACCTTGATTTCTTTATGCTAGGTTTTGTTATAGAGTAATTAGTATAAAATGATGAAATTTGATGAAAGGTTAACTTATCAATGTCACCCTTTCCCATTAGGTTCAAAACATCATGTACATCATCATCTAACCCTTTAAGAAAGAATATTTTGATAACCTTCTGAATGATTTGGTAACCACTCCTTTTATGGTTAAATATGAACCTATTAAGGTAATCTTCTAAGGTTTCATCTTCATTTTGTTTGATCTTGAAAAATACTTCCTTATTTTCTCTAAATTTACAATAATCCTAATATTTTTCAAAAAATGTAGTTTCTATTTCATCCCATGTTGTTATGGAATCACCCTCAAGGTCCACGAACCATCTCATGGTTGCATCCTTGAGTTTAGATAGGAGTAACTTCAAAATTTTATTGTCTATGACATAATCATCTATTTGGAAGAGAACCTATAATTTAAAGAGGAATTGATATGGATCCTCTAAGGATTTACCTCTAAAATTAGGTAAAATGGATGCTGAAATATTTTTCATGGAATCTCTATCATCAGAACTGAGGTTGATTGGATAGGAAAAAGTTTTGTCCTATTGGGGTTGTCGATCAAGGTTTTCCACATGTGCATGTTAGTCTCACATATTTTATTCCTAATTTTGGCTATTAATCTAATATAAATTCTCTTCTTGGGTGTTCAACCTATGGTCTATCTTAGGAGGAGAATCTTTGTTGGTGATCAGATATTCTTCTAGTAAATCTTGTGGATCAAATCCAACTATTATAAAAAGAGTATTTTAAAAATCAATTCCCCTTATAGGAGAATATGTTATAAATAGGATTCTTCTTATAGGATCTATTTTTGAGGATGAACCTTATTTAAGAGAGGAATAAACAAAATTCATGTATAATTTTGAAGTGACTTTATTTCACTTCCTAATCTATCCAACAAGGATTGGATCCTTTCTTCCTTTTTTAGATCATTACTAGGGAATTAATGGGTCCTTGTCCCTTTTAATAAAATAGGATCAAAAAATAAAAATTTAGGTTTGGCTTAACATTTAACCATGTTAAGGCATTTGGACCAACCAAATTACAAAACTATTTAAAAAACAACCATACTAAATTTTGAGTAGTTTTAAAAATATTTTAAATTTTTTACAAACTTACTATTCACGAAATAACAAACAGATCAAACTCTAACATCTTACTCCAAAATTACCAATTTGACCATTTTTCCATTGTTGGGAACCAAGTTTCCTACCTCTGTTTCCAACCCAATCCCATAATCACTATCTAACAAAACATCCTAAATCTTTCCAACCATCACAAATCTAGTATGTGATCACTACATACCATATGAATCACCCTTAGGTTTCTTAACTGTTAAGAAGATCAAACATTTATAGAAATGACCAAAGTATTACAAAAAATACTTCTTCCCCTTCCACCATGGTGGTGATTTGAAAAAACCATGCATGAATCTTATACCTAGCCATTGGTTAGCCTTAGCCCTTTCTAGAGAATGCCTAAGACCCTGCCACTCCATAAGCCTTGGGATGGGTTCTAGAAAATATTTAATGTCTGGCAAACTTACACCCTTCTACTCTAATTTTTCTAGCTGAAGTAAATGTTGACGCTGGAAAGTGCACCCAGCGGCAGGAACATGGATTCCTGCCCTCTCCCCGCAACATGGAAACCCCTCTCTCGCCTGTGGGACGGTGAAGCAGGAGAGGAGAGTCTCTAGATATGGGCTAGTTCCCTCTGATGTATCTTGCTTGTTTCAGGTAACGCAAAATATAGTTATATAGATATAAACTTGGGGGGGGGGGTGAAAAGAGAAAGAAAAGCTTGAAAACAAATAGCCTACTCTAAAAGAGGTGATACACCAAAAACAGGTGACCTTCCCACATCCACTCTCAAAATCAGATAAAAACATACATACACTCAGATATGGCAGAAAAGACCAGGTCTCTGGGATGACAGGGAGGTTCTTATGGAAAGCAGAAGAAGCAGGGACTCACCAAGGTGCTGAGAAACACACACTGTAAGTGACCTCACCTGTTTAATACCTCTGAAACAGAACTCTACTCCTGGCAGCAGCAGACAGTGGCGCTTCGTAGATCACAGGTTTGCTGGTGTTGAACCTGTGAGAGCATCAAGAGACAATGACTGGACACAGATTAACATTCAATACATACACTGATAGATCCATCCAAATAGAGGTAAAAACTATATTTTATTGATTCAAGTGGGAAATTTGCAGATCAGTGCTTTTTACAAAAGTCAGGAAGGATCTCTAGAAAATGACTAAGTCCTTGTATTTATAGCAAAAGAGCCAAGAGAAGTCTCATTGAAAAGTGTGAAAAACACTATTGATGACGTCACAAGTCTGCCAAGACCATGTTGGTTGCCTCATTTTGCGTGCTGGTCTTCTCCTTTGGCGGCTGGGCAAGTTTTTTCTTGTGCACTGCAGGGGGATTTTGCTGCCCTTATAGTGGGCGGCGATTTTGCCACCCTTTGCATGAACTTCATGTAGGAAAACATGTCGACGTCGGCCGATAAGCTGCCGATGGCGGCAATATTGCCGACGTCGGTTAAATTATGCTGCCGATGTCGGTATAGTTGTACTCTGCGCGGCAATTTCCCTTTCCCCGCCATGGGGCGGGGTTTTCCATTTTGCCGCCATGGGCGGGCTTTTTCGTTTTGCCGCCATGGGCGGGCTTTTTCATTTTGCCGCCACGGGCGGGGTTTTTTGTGCTTGCCCTTGTGCTGCCGACGTCGGTCTCTGTAAGGTGCCGACGACGGCAGTATTGCCGATGTCGGCCGATGTCTTTGCTTTTCTTTGTGTTGTGGGCGGTGAATTCGCCGCCCTCTACATTTTCTTCGTAGACGGGCTCATTTTACCCACCCTTGTAGTGGGCGGCGAATCTGCCGCCTTCTGCATTTTTTCTGCCTCTTTTTTGACTAAGTGTCGAAACTTCATTTTTTCCCCTTCTTCTCTTGCGGACGTCTGAAGACTCTGTCCTTCGCTGCCTATTCTCTGCAACGGCGCTGTCAAGACCTGAAAGTGGATCTTGCAACCTGAAATGACTGGGCCTATGAAGCAGGGGTAGGAGGTGACCGAGATTTTGCCTGAGGGGCAAAATTGGGTCAACAAATTGGTGACTCATGGGGAAGCGTGCCTGCTATGCTTAGAACCCAGTTGCCTTACATATCCATTGGGTGCGGAGTCGGATGGTGACTTTGAAGCGAGTTCACAACAACTTTTGAAGATTCCAAAATCAAAAATATAGAAATTACCCCCATTGCTAAGGGAAACACACAAGACTAAAAACAACTAACTGTGCAAACTGCACTTAGGGAAAACAGGGAAGAAAACAAGGGAAACTATGTATGGCGGAACCAAAAATTTAGTGACAATGCTTCAGGTGTATCCCGTTGACTGGGATACGCAATTCTTCGCCATCCAACCTGGAGAGCTGGAATGCATTATGCTGCTTGCACTGAGTAATTATGTAAGGACTGCTCCAGAGGGCATCAAATTTTGCATGTTTTCTAGGCTTAGCTCTATCTTCGTCCCATTTTAAGACAATGTCTCCTTCGATGAAACTCTTTGACAAAGACTTCTTGTCGAAATGCTTTTTCACCCGATGCTGGCAACTGATCATAGAGACCATGGCCTGGTTCCTTACCTCCTGGAGCTCCATTAGTTCACATAATCTGACCTCCATGCTGCTTCCTTCTTCTAGCTGCAGCTGATGTGTGAGGTCCAGCGCTGGCAATTTGAGTGAGATAGGAAGCCTTGCTTCCCTTCCATACACAAGCGTATATGGAGAATTTCTGATTGATCTTTTCGGAGTGATTCGATCGGCCCATAGAGCTGTTTTCAACTTGGCGTGCCAAGTTTTCTGATTTTTTTCCATGGTCCTCTTTATAATCTTGATCAAATTTTTGTTAGTAGACTCAGCTAGTCCATTCCCCTGCGGGTAGTAATTTGACGAAGTGCTGAGGTATATACCATACCTTAGTGCCCATTCACTAGTTTTGGTTCCCAGAAAAGCCAAGGCATTATCTGAGATTATAGTGGCTGGGACCCCAAAACGTGTCACTAAGTCCTCATAGAAATCCAAGACTGCGCTCTCATTTGCTTCCTTCAAAGCAATGGCTTCCACCCACCTGGTGAAATAATCCGTAGCAGTCAGGACCCACTTGTGTCTGGTGCTAGAGGGAGGGTTGATCATCCCTATGAAATCCAGGCCCCACTGCATGAATGGTTGCTCAACTTGAATGGGTTGTAGGGGCATGGCAGCCAATCGCTGCTTTCCGTCAAAGAGTGCACACTTATGACACTTCCTTACCCAGGCATGGGTATCCTTGAAGAGAGTGGGCCAGAAATAGCCAGCTCTCATTATTTTTGCTGCTGTGGTCTTAGGGGCGAAATGGCCACCTGCTGGCCCATTGTGAAACTCAGCCAATACCTTGTCAGCCTGACTGGAGTCATGCATCTCAAGAGAACCCCAGAGAGATCCTTCCTAAATAATACTCCATCAATCAAAACATAGGGGAGGGACTGAAGTTTAAAATACCTTCTTCCGGCCCTATCGAGACCCTGTGGACATTCGCCCGTAAGAAGGAAACGCCTCATGTCTAGTGTCCAATCTCTTACGACAGCTGGTTCTTCTGCAGTGGCTGTGTCATGGATCAGCAAGCTGTTTTCACCCCTTTGTTTCAAATCTACGGCTAGCTGTTCACATAGGCCCCTTCCTCTAACCAACTTGGTGATTTTGATGTCTATGTCGTACTCCATTACCTTGGTGATCCATCCCGCTCTTTTCTCGTTTAAGTCTCGATTGGTCAAGAAATCCTTGACGCCAAGATGTGGAACCATGAGATGGATCCTGCTGTTCGACAACATATATCTGAATTTCTTCAGGCTGCGCACTACTGCCAAGACTTGCTTCTCTACATAGGTGTACCTAGTTTCGAAGTCCTCTAACCCTTGGCTGAAAAAAGCGAGTGGTTGCTCGAGGTCATCATTGTTTGCTTGGGTAAGCATGGCAGATATCACTTCTCCGTTACTGAAGGTATAGAGATTGAGGTCTTTGTTGAAGTCGGGGCTGATCAGAGCGGGAGCCTGGGTCAAAGCCTATTTGATAGCTTCGAAGCTATCCTTTCTTGGCGTTGTCCATTTGAATTCTTCACCCTTCTTTAGCAAGGAGGTTAGGGGTTTAACTATTTCAGCAAAGTTTGAAATGAACCTCCGAATGAAATTTATTCGGCCAAAGAAACTCTGCAGGGCTTTCTTGTGCTTCGGTAGGGACATCTCCAGAATGGAGCGGACTCTCTCTGGGTCAATAGACAAACCTTCCTTGGACACAATGTGGCCAAGAAGTTTCCCCTCATGAACCGCAAATACACATTTCTTTGGATTTAGGGAGATGCCAAATTCCCTGCACCTCTCAAAAATCTCCCTGAGGTGCTTCATATGTTGTCCTGCCTCTTTGGAGAAAACTGTTATATCATCGAGGTACACCAGCATGTTTCTATTTATCAAACCACTGAAAGCCATGTCCATGGCTCGCTGGAAAGTAGCACCAGCATTGGATAGCCCAAAAGGCATCTTCTGGTAGGCGAACGTTCCCCATTTAGTGGTGAAGGCTGTTTTGTATTGGTCACAGTCACGCACCAGAATCTGATTATATCCCGAATAGCCATCCAGGAGGGAGAAGCGTTCGAAACCAATTACCTTTTGAAGGATCTGCTCCATGTTTGGAAGGGGATAATGATCTTTTAAAGAGACTTTATTAAGGTCTCTAAAATCAACACACAGCCTGATCTCCCCATTTTTCTTTCTAACTGGAACCAAATTAGCCAACCATGAGGAATGTTTGATCGAAAATATAATGCCAGACTCAATCAACTTGGCCAATTCTTTCTGCATAAGGAACTCGACCATCGGGTTAACAGGTCTCTGCTTTTGTGTGACAGGTTTTGCGCCTTCATCTAATTCAATGGTGTGTTGGGTGAGCCTTGGATCGAAGCCTTTCAAGTCGCTATAGTTCCAGGCAAAAATATTAGTGAACTCCTGGCATAGCAGAATGAAAGCCTGTCTTTCTTGAAACGTGCAGACCTTGCCAAGCGCCAGCAACTTATCCTTGAAGATTTCTACTTTTTCATAATTCTCCCCTTTGGTAGTGATGCATGCTTTGTCATTTCTTAGTTGGTCCTCTCCGTTGAAAATACTTTCAAGTGTGATCAGACCCTTAGGGAGTTTATTGTTCTTCAATTGAACAATTTGATTTCCATATTGCTGCTGCAATTTTGCCTGATTGTGGACCACAAATTTAGCTTCTTCCTTTAGAAAAAGGGCTATTTGTCGGTCGCTTTCAAAGACCTGCCAATTTGTAACATTGTCTGGAATTGAAGGCCGGACCACCACTTTTAAATGGCGCGAACTACAACCCCTGCTTATCTCTTTTGAAACATCAAATTGGGCACCAACGGCTGCCAATCTGTCAGCCTGTTTATTCTGTTCCCTGGGGATAGAGGTAATGTTAAGAGCAAGGAAATCCTCCATCAAGTCCCAGACTCTGTGCTTGTAAGATTTCAGTAAGGAGTTCTTGGTCAGGTTCAGGCCTCTGATTTGGTTCACTATTAGTTCACTGTCCCCCAGGATTTGCAATTTTTTGATCCCTCTCTTTCTTGCCCACTCAAGTCCATGAATCAAAGACTCATATTCTGCAACATTACATGTGCAAGAGAAATGGAAACGAAAAGCTGAAAAGTACCTTTCTTCAGAAGGGGAGACTAACATTACCCCACCACCAGCGCCCAGTTTGCTTCTGGAACCGTCGAAATATAGCTGCCACAGGCTAAGATCTTCTTTGTTTTCCTTCATTATATTGGGCATGACGGCACTCTCTTCATGCAAGCAATAGACGCCAAGGTCTGCCTCCTCAATAAACTTATAAGGATCGTGTTCAAAGTTATCGTTTCCCCACTCATCCAAGAGTAGATCTGCGACTCCTTCAAGAGCAGAAGATGAGGACTTGTCTGTTTGAGAGTCTTCTGGATCAATGATAGTATAACTGACATTCACTGCCTTGGGTGAATAGGACTCTAGGTGGTCCTTATAGAGTGGCTCGGATTCAATTTTCACTTTGGTCTCATACTTGGTTCTGAAAACCAGGTATGACCAATTTGCTGCTAGATAACTACCTATCTTGGACGTAAAGTCCCTAGACAAACAGATTGCAAAATATGGAGGAACGTCTGCTACCACTATATCTTGAGGGATTGAGAATGTCGGGCAGGCATGCAATGTTAAACTCAATCCTTTCAGGACTCCGACTGTCTTTGCGGGTGTCCCATCTAGTTGTAAGACTCCTTTGTTCATTGCTTCATACTTTAACCCCATCTTATCAGCAATGCATTTAGGCATTACTGAAGTGCTGGCCTCGCTATCAATTATGCAATTATGTACTAAGAAATCTCCAATGATCAAAGATACATAAAAAGGGGGAGTCTTTTCTTCTTTCCTTACCTGACCTGGAACAGAAGGCTGCCCATTCATCATTAGGACATTATTAGTGTCTGTTGGGATGGCCTGGCGATCTAGCTCATGCAATTCTTTCTTCAATACCTCCTTTTGTCCCGGAAGAGACAATGAATCCCATAGAGAAATGCTCACATGCAATTTCTTCATTTGATCAACTATATTAACCTGGGGACTGACTCCTTTTGCATTTTCCTTTGGGCTGATCCCGGCTGGAGCTTTAGACTGAGGAGCTGGGGGTACGGATGGTTCACCGGAAATTGGGGCCTTTTGAAAAGGGTGTGGTGGAGGATTCGCTGCTGCCAGAGAGGAAGCTTGCACTTCTCCAACTGCTCTTCTTTTAAATCTCGTATTGGCTGCAACGCAATCAGCATGATTGCCTACAGCGCCTCCATGATTAATTGCACAGAGCTCGCCCTCTTCGTGATTTATCAGGGTAGAATCCGGCTGAGTCTGATTGTTGCTTGTGCTGGTTTGAGTTGGGAACTCAAAAAATTGAGAAAAATCAGCACCTTGATTTTCCGAATTCTGGAAAAAATTCATCATGTCATTCGGGTGGACAGCTTGCTCTTGACCTTGTCCCATGTTTGAACAACCTGGCTGCTCCTGCACTAGATTGTTCTGTGTAGGTACCATGGCTTTAGATGACGAAGGAGGGCCTGGGTTATAATTTTGATAAGGCCTAGTTGTAGTGAGCTGCCCTTGACCTTGGTTATAATTTTGAAAGGGGGGTCTAGGGGCATGGCCATAATTTTGATAACTCTGGTTTGGCTTGTGGCTTTGAGCTTGCTGCCTTTTAAGGGCAACAAGTTCATTTGACATGCTCTGCAATAGGCCCTTAACTTCACTTAATTCATTGGATGGAACAGCAGTTGGCTTTTCAATGACAGGTAGGGGGCAATTGTGGGAGAGACTGCTTGAATGGGGGGCAGCGGTTCTGGGAAAAGTGGCATGTGAGGTCTAGGGGCAATTTTTCCAGCTTGAATCAAGCAATTTTCGGCCGCAATGGCTATGTCATACGCAGCGGGCAGTATGTGTCCCCCCATAGATTGAATCATCATAGCAATGTCACTATTCAATGCTTTTAGATAGTACAAGAAAGCGTAGCTGGGGGTCGGCCTTACCAGGATGGGAATTCTATCCCAAGTCTTTTGGAACCACGTATTGAAGTCCTGCATATATTCATGCGGAGCTCTTTTTATAGTTGTCAGCTGCTCAGTAAGAGAGAGGCCATCACTTTTTTCCCCAAAACGATCAGTTAAGCGAGTGCCCAATTCGTTCCAAGAATGTATGGAATCCACAGGCAAGGTGCCGTACCAGTCGAGAGCTTTCCCTTTCAGAGACAAAGCTAACAGTCTGATGGCAATATTTTCTTCTATTATATTATGAATATTGCAAAGGTTGGCAATATTTTTTATATGCTCAACAACTGTAATAGGTCCCACTCCATCAAAAAAGGGCACATTTTTTAGAGCTGTTCTGGGGATCGGATCATAGCGTGGAAGGTTTAAAGGGCTTTCACCATGAAAAGCTGTAAAAGGCAAGGCCATGGCTGGAACAGGTTGTATTTGTGGCTGAGCTGGGTTGGTGTTGCTAGCAACAGGTCTAGGAGGATTTATCAGTGGATAAGGGTGAGTTCTTCCAAACCTGAGTCTTTTAGCGGAGTTTAAAGGTAGTTCAACGAACTCAAAGGGGACCCTCCTTGAAGCTGACCTGGTGGTAACTTTTGGCATATAAGCTAAGTAACTGGTCTTTTTTTTTAAAAAAGAAATGAGCTCTTACCAGTGGAGTCGCCAGATGCTGGAAATCTTTGAAAATCACTGTAGAAGGACCAACATCAATCCTGAAATACTACTGTGTTAGAACTTGATAAAATTGCGGTCCCACCGGGCGTGCCAGAACTGTTGACGCTGGAAAGTGCACCCAGCGGCAGGAACACGGATTCCTGCCCTCTCCCCGCAACATGGAAACCCCTCTCTCGCCTGTGGGACGGCGAAGCAGGAGAGGAGAGTCTCTAGATATGGGCTAGTTCCCTCTGATGTATCTTGCTTGTTTCAGGTAACGCAAAATATAGGTATATAGGTATACACTTGGGGGGGGTGTGAAAAGAGAAAGAAAAGCTTGAAAACAAATAGCCTACTCTAAAAGAGGTGATACACCAAAAACAGGCGACCTTCCCACATCCACTCTCAGAATCAGACAAAAACATACATACACTCAGATCTGGCAGAAAAGACCAGGTCTCTGGGATGACAGGGAGGTTCTTATGGAAAGTAGAAGAAGCAGGGACTCACCAAGGTGCTGAGAAACACACACTGTAAGTGACCTCACCTGTTCAATACCTCTGAAACAGAACTCTACTCCTGGCAGCAGCAGACAGTGGCGCTTCGTAGATCACAGGTTTGCTGGTGTTGAACCTGTGAGAGCATCAAGAGACAATGACTGGACACAGATTAACATTCAATACATACACTGATAGATCCATCCAAATAGAGGTAAAAACTGTATTTTATTGATTCAAGTGGGAAATTTGCAGAGCAGTGCTCTTTACAAAAGTTAGGAAGGATCTCTAGAAAATGACTAAGTCCTTGTATTTATAGCAGAAGAGCCAAGAGAAGTCTCATTGAAAAGTGTGAAAAACACTATTGATGATGTCACAAGTCTGCCAAGACCATGCTGGTTGCCTCGTTTTGCGTGCTGGTCTTCTCCTTTGGCAGTTGGGCGGGTTTTTTCTTGTGCACTGCAGGGGGATTTTGCCGCCCTTATAGTGGGTGGCGATTTTGCCGCCCTTTGCATGAACTTCATGTAGGAAAACCTGCCGACGTCGGCCGATAAGCTATCGATGGTGGCAATATTGCCGACGTCGGTTAAATTATGCTGCCAATGTCGGTATAGTTGTACTCTGTGCGGCAATTTCCCTTTCCCCACCATGGGGCGGGGTTTTCCATTTTGCCGCCATGGGCGGGCTTTTTCATTTTGCCGCCATGGGTGGGCTTTTTCATTTTGCCGCCACGGGCGGGGTTTTTTGTGCCTGCCCTTGTGCTGCCGACGTCGGCGGTTTTGCCGACGTCGGTCTCTGTAAGGTGCCGACGACGGCAGTATTGCCGACGTCGGCCGATGTCTTTGCTTTTCTTTGTGTTGTGGGCGGCGAATTCACCGCCCTCTGCATTTTCTTCGTAGACGGGCTCATTTTACCCGCCCTTGTAGTGGGCGGCGAATCTGCCACCTTCTGCATTTTTTTTGCCTCTTTTTTGACTAAGTGTCGAAACTTCGTTTTTTCCCCTTCTTCTCTTACGGACGTCTGAAGACTCTATCCTTCGCTGCCTATTCTCTGCAACGGTGCTGTCAAGACCTGAAAGTGGATCTTGCAACCTGAAATGACTGGGCCTGTGAAGCAGGGGTAGGAGGTGATCGAGATTTTGCCTGAGGGGCAAAATTGGGTCAACAGTAAATAAGTCACATCCACATCTTTTACAAAATCCACCAAAGCTAAAAAGTGGGAATCTAGTTCATGAAATATCGATAGAGGGACAAAACCTAGAGAATCCCTTTCTAAAAATGGGAGCATTGGAAATGGTCCAAGAGGAAGGGCATCTAATTTTGATAACAGATCAATCTTATACTCTAGCTACACAAAGATTACCACCATAGCCTATATTTTCTCCATGTCTAACATAATCAAATAGAGATTCAAAGCAAAGAGCTATACCAAGTTTGAATTCACTCTAGATTTTATACTATCTACCAAAATTCTCACACCCAACACCTTTTCAATTGCTTCTACCACACCTGCCATCAAAATCCAAATTAATTAAACAAATGCATTTTGGAAATCAACCCCATGAAACCCATTTTTATATTCTTAGTTCAACCAAATGCCAAAGGCCAACCTACCAATTCGATACTAAAATGATCCATCTAGCTAGAGATCCAAACGTAATAACACCATGACAAATAAAAAACCTAAGAAAAAACCAACTTGTTATAATAACTCTCACTTGGCAATCTTTATCAATAAATGCACATGATATAAAATCAAGAAAGACCATTATGAGAAAGATAGGCCCATCTAAATGCTCAAATATTAAGAGTCTAGTGCCATCAAAAACCAATTCCACAAACTCAATCTGACATCATCTATAACACCTAAAAAAAATACAACTAAATGAACTAGCTATCCTTGAAAATCTAATTTCCAAATTTTCATTTTCTCTTTCTTTTCTATTTTTTTCTTTTGATTTTTTTAAAAAATTGATACAATTTTAAAAAAGCATTTCAAAATACCCTATAGTGTAAAATGTTTTTATAAAAACACTTTACAATATTGATCCCATAGTAATTTATTAATATTTCAAAAAGTATCAATAAAACCAAATTAAGAAAAACCATTTCTTCTGTTAGAGCCTATTAAAAATGTCCAAGCAGCCCACTACTACTAGTTCCACTATATGAGGGAGTACTCTCCAATGTAAATGAACTAATTTCCCATATTTATAACCTATATAGACTATTTGATCCCATTTTTTGATATATTCAACGTAAATAAGGACATTTTATAATATAGTATGATAACCTTTCTTGGTAATAGTAACCAAAGAAAGGATATATTTCTACAAAGTAGAAACATACCAAACAATTTGTATAAATTTATTAGAACCATTAGGAAGAAGAATATGAATAGAACCAATTTCCTATGGAATATGAATAGACTTGTTTGATAGAGAGACTAGAGTTAGAGATGTTTATTTAAAAGTCTAAAAGAATTCTTATCTTAATGTCGTATGCTTTGTTTCCCCTGTATCTAGTACCCAAACATTTGTAAACTCATGTCTAATCTTAAAATCCATATAGGCAATGCTCCCTAAGGTTTTAAATGTAGATTTAATATAAACATTCCAAAATTCATCATCATGATGTTATGCATATTGAGTAGAGTCATATTTATTCACTTTATGTGGTCTATGAATATTATCAAAAGGAATATTAAATTGAGATGCAATGTGGACATATTTACCACACCCATGGCACCGAATATCTAATCTTATTTTGCCTCTACCTTTATATGAACTTTGAACTCATCCTTTATCATTCATTTCATTATAATGATAATTGCTATTATATTGTTACTTATTATATATATTTTTATTTTGTTAGTATCCTATTCCTATGTTTTGAAGTCTTCCTCCCCTATAAGCTATGCCCCCTATCAAATTCTTCCCTCTATAACTTTGTTAACTAGGATGTGAAGAACTAGGCTTTGACTTTGTAATATGGGCTTCCTCTATTTTATTAGATTTATTGGGTAGAGATAGATAGTTTTGTATAATAAATTTAGTGAGTTTGCCTAAAATCATTTGTATGATCTTATAAAAAACATGAAACATCTTTACAAAGTTTATGTAATATATAAGTAGTCCTTTCAATGCAATAGTCAAATTATATCATCATCAAGTGTTTTGAAACTAGCCTAAGTATACTTAGTATCAATTTTTTTCAACTTATACATTTAATCTCCCATACCATATCTTATTCTAAGTAAAATTTGAATAACTACATGTGAATATCGATCCTTTTTTATTATGTCTTCTTGTCGTACATATTATAAAGAGTTTTCCATGAATTATAGTTATGAGGAGTGTTATTAATGTGGATATAAGTATTATTAGTACAACAACACTTAATTAAATCTAAGTCTTTAGAATAACACAAATTTAAACTATGAAGCTTACCTTGAGTAGTAAGCAACATGGGATTTTATACTTTACAACATCCCATATTTCATTAAACACTAATGGGGCTTCCATTTAGAACTTTCAATCAATATATTTAGATATAATTAAAGGATCCTTATCAAAAATAAAGTTTTGAATTTTATAAATTTTTAAATGATAATAAATGCTAAAAAATAAAATATGTACATCCACACTATCCATAATAACATTTGCACAAAAACTTCATCAATGGGATTTTTCATTTAACCTCCACACACATAATGTAGAATATTTCTATGTGTTTTACACTTAAACTCAAAAAAAAATACATCCTCATTTCTTAAAATAATCACCCTTGTCACTCCTTTATATGTACGATGCGACTTAAATAAAAATCATATTCCCAAAAATATTCTTTCTTTAAAAAATTGAAAGGAAAATTTAACACAACAATAAAATTTGACCAAAAGAATGATTTGAAGGGATTGAAATCCACTACTTACAACTTGTAAGGGTTTAAAATAAAATAAACCCACCACTTTCTCTACAATCCTCAATGACATATACATAAAAGATATTGTATTTGAATTGTATTGGGTTTTAAAGATATTAAATGCACTTAATGGATAAAATTTAAGTAAAATAATTGAATGCCCAATTATACATAATATTGTACATATCTAAGTATGTTTATTAGATTTTTGAGGCTATATAAAAAAATGATACATTTCACCATTCCAACCAAACCATATAATACTCATACACATTTTAGAATTTTAGCTTAGCATTTCATTAGTTTAAATTATCCATACAATGGTGTTTTAACATTTTAAATCAAGGCATATCAACATACAAATGCATTTCAAAATTGTCACTCCAATATACTTATGAAATATTCCAATGCACTTTAAAACTCACCAATAATGTTTCACTTACTAAGAAAGACACTTCAATGAAATCAATTTCTGATTGATGTTAAAAATATTCTAAGTGGTGATTCATGGTGCTTCAAAATCATAGACTCTTCCAATAGAATTATTAAAAATATTCCAATTTCATTTCAGTAGAATAAAATCATTATGATTTTTCATCTCTTCACAATGTTTATGGTGTGGTAGACACATTTGTTTCAAGGCTTTTGATAGCCTATTCAATATCTTGGTTACAAATAAAAGTAACCAATCCATTTTTATATCTATATATGATTCTACCAATATAATAAATTTTATAATTTATGAAAACTAATGTTTCACTAGAAATAAATGTAAAACAAATATTTCACTAGAAATAAATACAAAATCAAAACTCTTAATACCCTTCTAATTATTATAATAATTAAATATCTTAATCTTATTTCATCACCACTCTTCTCCAACTTATTTAAATCCATTCCTTTCATAAAAATCATAGCACATAAAACCATTTGAAATGAATCACCTTAGGTTAATATTGTGCCCCTAATAGGTAGGTCAAATGTATTTAACCCTTGATAGTAAAAAAGGGTGTCAATATGTCATTAACCCTTGATAAACAACATAATTACTATTTATCGATTTACCATGGATTAGTAAATCAAACAAATTAATATTTACCAAACACCTAATTCTATACATAAATGTTTAATCATAAAGAAGCATTACAATTATATTATTTACTAACCTAAAAAAATGTATAAAGGAGATTTATTTTATAAAGAAGCATACCCATTTAAACTTTATTACAAACTTTTATTTTCTAAGATTTTTTAGAAGAACTAATTATAAGACTTTGAATAAAAGTCTTAATAAGGACCAGAATAGAAATTTCGTTTCCATAACCACATTGATGCATCTTATGCATAACTAGGATTTGTCCTTACTTAGAAGGATGCCCACTTAAATGATACTATCTATTTTACCTATAAAAATGTTTTATGGGTAGAGCTTAACTACATGGCATCAAATAAATAATTTCTTACTAGATTCTATGTTGTTAATAATTTATGTCACCACATCACTAATTATCTCATTTTTATGCACACTAATCACACTGTAATTAAATATTTAATGAAAAAATAGTAATGAAGGGATGAATTATTAGAGGGTTATTTATTATTTAATTTGATATTACCATTATAGATAAACCTAGAAATTATTTAAGTAGTTATAGATTTCCTTTCTCATCTAACATCTTTGTTTATCTTTTTAGGATTATGGAGTGTAATCACTAGGTTGTTAAAGGGTTTGAGTATATTAAATCAAGGTAAACATATGAAATAAATATAGCCATTGATTTTTAATAGAATTTAATTAGTTTGACATTTATAAAAATAATAATAAATTATTTAAACAAGTAATTAGCTAGAAATTGACTGAGACATGAGATCGAGAGGATATAAACTAGGATATGATTTGATCTGAGTGTCTTAAATAAGATCTAGGTGTGAAAATCCTACATGGATAGTAGTGCCCTAGTTTGATAGTAGCTCAAATGGTGTTATTGTCCTTATTTTGGTGCTAGTGTCCTTTGTTTAGAACTATTTTGAGCTTATACATGTACATATGTCTAAGTCTGCCAAGCCTATTCCTATGTGCACAAGTTCTTATTCCCTATTGATGAACTATTTTGACTAATTTTTTTATGTAAACCATAAACCTCCATGTTTCTAGGGATTTGATTGTCACAGTTATAAATGTTTGAGTTTAGTGGGGTAAGATGGACATCCTCAACACCCCACTATGATGAGAGTTTCCTACACACCAATACTCCAAGCATGGATCAATCAAAATGTATTTCTCCCCATCTAAGTGTTGGTGAAAGTGAAATTAAAGCTAGTATGAATGTCGGTTTGAGTGATTTTGAGTGGAGCTTAAGACTAGAAATATGAGTATTCTAAGCTTAGTATGGTTATATATGGTTGTGTGTATAGGTAAGGAAGAATATGGATTTGATAACCTTGATTGTACATAGCTTATTATGAGCTATTTTGTGTTATTTTCATTTGATTTACATCTAGTGAATAAAGGGATCAAATTCAAGTATATATATTATTCTAGTGATTTTTTGGGTCTTAAAAGACATATAGGCCAACCCTAGGAGATTTTTATTTTGAAAAGGTATAATCATATGGCCAAAGGTGGGAAAATATAATAACACCCAAATTGGGACACTAGCACCATTGGAAATACTGTATAAATTATGACATTAGTGTCTAAGTGGAAGAACTTGAGGAACTAGAGGTCAAGATGATAAGGTGGGGATTTGGGACTAATTTATGGATGTTTGTGGATGTGTGTGGCCCATACAAAGGTTGGATAAGTGTTTAAATAATTCATAATATAGGTCTAGGGCTAAAATAGGGATGAGTGGTCTCAAGTAACACTCGTATCACTCAAGTGTCAATTTTTGGTGATTACATTTGTCCCCATTTTATTCTACAAATGTAGCAAAGTTAAATGACTAGGATAAAGGAAAAAAAAGTGTACACAAACTTACCTAAGAGGTAAAGCCCATGAATATATATCTATGTACGTAAATCATGATCAATTACATGTCCAAAAATTAAAATGTGTATATATAAACCCTTACTTTGGAGATATCAAAAGTAAAGAGAAAACTAAGTAAAGAGATAAGAAAGAGTAAAGGAATGAATACACCTCACTGGTTACATGAATCAATGCATAAACTTGATGATAACTTATATAGGTACATGTATATAGTGATCATCTAGTGAATAATTAGATTGAGTTGATGTCTTGCTTAATACCCCTGTATGGGTGGATCAATAACTTAATCTGGTTTTGACTCCATCATTACGTACCCCTACTTGGTGGATCATGACCCATGAATATCTTATATTGGATTGTTAGTGTGTCCAACCCTCTCATGTAGGTGGCTCAAGAATTGAAAGAAACTATGGCTCCGTCATTACCCACCCATGTGTAGTAGATGTATTTTAAATAAAATTTCATGATGTAACTAAACTATATAAGATGGCTTTAGGTCACTCAAAAAGTCTAAAATGTAAAACATATTTGGGCCACCTAGGAATATTAGATGGCTCTATGCCACTGAGGAATTCCAACCATTGTAGATAGAGTAAGGCATCAATATAGTGTGCAACTTAGAACATGGTGTATAGTATAGAGAATTACATGGAGTTTTTCATTCTATCTGATCATGTGGTGCATAATTTAGCATATAAAAATAATGTGTTATGCACATTCCCCCAAATTTTATAACTGAGTATATGAATTCTAGATTGAGTTATAATAATACATATCTAAGTATCTGAATTGAAATGGGAATGATCATGCCATGCATTATTCCTCTAATATTATAAAATTAGTATGAATCTATGATAAACTAAGAAAAGAATAGTAATCAGTAACTGAACCTATGAAAACTTAGACTATACCTACTATAATTTTATAGCTAATATGGAATTTTTTACAACTAAGGCTACTATAAAGTAGCACCATGTATTAAAATATCGAATTAGTGGAATTATTTTCCCAGTTTAGGAACTAATGTCTAACTATACTAATTTATATGCAACTAAAACTAGTCTATATCACTATTTCCCATTGTGTTTTCCTAAAATTGATTTCTGCATTATATTCTTGTTTTTTAAAAACCATACTCTTAGTTAGTTTTGATAACCTAATATCTATGACAAACCTATATGAATTCCCCTTATTTTGATGGGAGTTGTTGAACCTGTGCAAGAACTATCCTCAAAAGAAAAAAGGCTCTATAAAATGTGTGTTAGTTAGATCATATATGATATTTAAGTAATAAACTAATATAATGTGAATACATAACATCATAATGTAAGATTGTATGGGCATTATTTTTTAATGTATGATGTATGATAGCTATAACATTTTCAAGGCTATCAAGATAGATATAAAATTGTCTATGAATAGTAAATCTAAGTAATAAACTACATATCTACCTATGGGAATGTGGCATGATGTCAATCACAACACCCAAGGATGAATGGGAAATGGATGAGATACCTCATGGAATCTAAAATTGGGGTGTAAAAACTAGGATACAAGTTTTGTGACCATGATGCATAAATGGAAGCATGCATATAACACACATGAGGAACATAAAGTAAGCCAATGGGTCAAAATACAAGGGACATGTGTACATGTCACCAAATTTAAAAAATAAAAATAGACAAGGACATGTTCAAATGTTTATATACATAAATGATAAGCAAGTTGGCTTAAATACACATGGAAGGACATGTTCAAATGTATGTATACACAATTAGGAGGGTACACCTAAGGACATGGGCATATGTCAAAAGCATACATACAATGAAAACGTGGCATAGATCCATAGAGCAATGACATATTCAAATAACCTTGAATATAAGAATAATAGAGACACAATCAAGTCTAAGCTAGAAAATCTAAAAATTAAATTATGCATGAACATGTGGTACAAATTTATATAACAAAAAAGATGTACATAAGCTGAGTTTAGATTAATTTTAGTCAAAAAAAATTTGAGTGCATGTCAGATGATCAATATCAAGATATAATAATACTAAATATGTGATGTAGAATTTAGAAATATGTAACCTAGTAATCGAAACTATGTATAGGATACCCCAAATGGGTGAATGTATCAAATGAGGAACCTGTGTATCTATGTATATGATCCTAGTGGGTTAATAGTAGAAAATATGGATCTATGTAGTGGACCAGGGTCCTATAGTTATTTTTGAATAATTAATAAGAAAAATTGAAGTATGTATGCATGATATAAATTGACTATACTAAGATAACTAACATATGTAATGTCTAGAAAATAGAAGAGTAAATATGGCAATGCATAAAATCTATAATTTGTATTTTATAAGTAAATATTTGAATTTTTTTCTATTTTGGAATATTATATTGTATTTATATTTTCTATAATAATATATGCACAAGTAACATGAAAATGAAACTATATATAAGGATTAATAAATAAGGAAACTATGCACAAGAAGGGAGGAACATACTAACTGATGAGTCTCATGGGAAACTCACTATCAATGTGGCCTATGTCAAATAAAGGAATAAAAATAATTTTTGATATGAGGAAAGGTAACTGAGGTCCTAGAATCTACTATACTAAGTGATCTATAGTTATAACTACTTATGGAGTGGTGTTATGATTCTATGAAGCTAACTTGGGTGTCTTATGAACTATATGTGTCTTAGGGATCCATATGGTATATGTTATAGTTGGCATGGGTGATCTATTATGGGAAGCCTATAAACTCAATAACAATAATTTTAGAAGTTAAAGGGAAGAGAGAGACTCTCTAGAATCTATACCATATCTATAACATAGGGGTCTATTTAATAAGGGTATCCATGAGAAAGTATGCATACTTGTTAACATTGTATGAGTAGACCTCACCTACATTAGTGGCTCAACTAAAATTTAGGGTGTAATCTTGGTCATTATGCTTATAACTATAACTAGTAGCTATGGTTTGACTTCCTATGGCATAGGTAAATGGTACTCATATGAAAGACCCTCAATAATGACCACCTAATTAACATGTATATACTTCAAAAATTTATGCATAGTGGATGTAATGTCTCATAGTTTATATATCCATGGCCTACCCAATAACATGTCAAATGCTCCTACATTAGGTACAACCAATAATCTAGTGGTCACATGTGTTGGTCCAACCTATAGTGGAAGTACAATTTCCTTAATAGAGATCTAAACATGGACACTAAAACCACAAATAACTATGTCAATCAAAGAAATGTCTTAGTATAAATAACCCAAGTTCCATAGAAGTATGATATTTCATATGTTAATACTTGAATTATTGTAAACCATAACACTCTGAATAGGATGATGATTAGTGTAGGCTCTTATAAAGAATGCATATAAATGTGAAACATCACCAATAATATCTTATTCTAAGAAAATGATAAATGGTATAGCTGGGACTATATTATGATACACACCAATGATATTATTAAGTGAGTGTCCATTTTCTATATTAGTGTGATATGATCTTATGGTGGATGTGTCTGATACATATAGTGAACACCTGAACTACCCTTACCTTATCAACTAAATGTTTTAGAAATAGATCCAAAATAATTTTCAATGCATTAGTTTTTGTTTGTTAAAATTTAGGTTCCTCTTTGGGTGTGCCCACATTAGTAATGCTGGCCTCTATAAAATATTATATCTTATGTTGCAAGGTAATGCATTAGTTTCTATTATGGCTTAGTGTCCTAAGATTATCATTAAATTTATTATAATCATATTTATTTGGAATAGGTTATGTCGTATCAACCTCTTTGATGGGAGGGAAAGATATAACATTACATTCCAAGAGTTTTAAAACATGTGCCGATTCTTAAATATTTGTGAAAACTATTTATGGAGGAGCTGATAAAACCAAGTGAGGAGGTGGTTCTAAAGATACATTAACTATGGCCTTTTGATCACTCCTTTTTCTAGTGGCCTTTAATTCATATGAAGGCTTATTAGAACTTTTATTAGTTTAATTTAATCCACTTGCATATTTTAATTTTCCCATAGAGGTAATCTATAATTCCCTTTATTTCAATGTGTGGCATAAATATGTGAATGTTAGAAACTTATTGAAAAAGATATATTCATGCAATGTTGGTAGTAAAATATGTTTGAATACGTCTTCGATCTCTCTATCTTACATGAGGCTAGTCATATTTTCCAACATGGTTTTATATTTCAAAACATATTCTGCAATAGGATCATTGAATTTTTTCTTAAGTTGATCCACTTGAGCATATGAGATCTTATCACTGATGTTGATTGAAAAGTGTACCAGAAACCTATTTGTGAATGGTTTGAATGTAGTGATGGAATGATTTGTAAGATCATATAACCACTATAAGGCATAGTCATTTAGACTACATGGGAAAAATTAGTAAGGATCCAATCATTAGACACATAGTCCAAACATATTGTATCAGCAACTCATTATGGTGCTCTAGGTCACCCTTACCATCATAAAAAGTATGTTTAAGTGATACAAATATGGATGGTAAAGGAGTTGTATCTATGTGCTATCCCAAAGGTGTATATAAAATAACATGAGAATAAAAGGCACATGATGGCCTAGTAGTATCCTATTAAATATGTAACACATTGGCCTATAGATTATTTATATCATGCATAAGGGATTGTGCATATATTGAGAAGGAAATATCCATAGGAAGTGTTGTCATTGTTGAATATTGTTGAGTTAAAATAGGTGGTTGTACAAGATGAGTTACCCCCAAAGTAGGTGTAACAATATTATTATCTGAGAAGGTATAATATTTTCAAGTATATGATTTACTATTTATTTCCATTATGGATTGGAAAATCTGTGCATGATCATGGGGTTATTCCCAAATTTTATCTATGAAACTTTATAAACTCTCATCCTTATTGACAATAATATTTTCATTATTAAGTGGAGGGAGAGTGACCTAATTCCCATATTGTGTATCATATTGATCTTGATTGTATTACTCATCCAAAAATATATTATAATTAAATTCCACATAACTATGGTGTAAAGGATTAATGATGGGAGTATGCTTAATAGGGTTTTAGCTAAGTTTAGCACTTCTTCTTAAAGGAAGAGATATAACTTTTTTAGAAAGCATATAATAAATAAAATGAAATAATTATACTAAAATAGAATATATAAATTATCTAAATCCTAACACAGCTAAGGGAAATAGGGAAAAAAAGGGTATAAACCCTAATAACATCTTGGGTTAGTGTTTGGGTAGTATTCAGATCAAGATGGTTTCACTAAATGATTTAGCTTTTTAGGGTTATGGAGTGTAAGCACTAAGTTGTTAAAGGGTCTCAATATAGTAAGTCAATGTAAAAATATGAAATAAATTTATCCACTAATTGGTAACATAATTAACCTACTTTGACCTTACTAAAAATAAAAATAAATAATGTGAAAAATCACTTAGCTAGAAATTGATTGAGATGGGAGATTTAGAGGTTGTAAATTACAACATTAGTAGATATGAGTGTTACAAATAGGATTTAAGTGTCAAGAAACATCCTATATAGTAGTGATATAACTGGATAGTATCACCAATGATGTTATTTCCCTTATTTTGTCATTAGTGTCCTCTATGCATAATTGTTTTGAGCTTTTTGGTGCACATACGTTTGAGTCTGCCAAGGCTATTCTCATGCATGATTTTTGATTCCCTGTTAGTTACTAATTTTGACTAATTTTTTATGTAAACCCTATTGACTTATTTCCACCCTTGGACTCAAAAATGTTTATCCTATGACCATGAACACTTGAACCTAGTCTTGTTCATCTTTTTATGTCTAGTAAAGTTTCTTGATAACCAAGAAGAGGTAGGTTGTCCTTAGGAAATCAAAGGAAACATGTTCAAGTTGTATACCTTTGTCAATAAGTGTTATGGTGGTTATATTATTACCCTTTTTGAGCTTATGCCAAGTGTTATGTTTGTTTTAGCTATGTATTAGGGGCCATAACAAGTTTTGAGGTGGTCTTAATGGTCTAAAATAACTCATATTGAAGATGACTCAAATGTTATAGCTCATGTCCTATTATGAATCCATCTCAACATGTTTAGAATAAGGCAAGGTATTATAGAAATAAAGGGTTAGATATGATTTAAAGAGAATGTGGTGACCTTGATTTAAGCCTTAGCATGTTTTAAGGTCTTTTAACATATATTAAGGTAACCTCTAATTGAAATTTCACACGAGACCATGTACATTACCTTTAGAGGATATTAAACCCATGGGAATAGTATTACTATGGCCAATAAGTCATCATTACATCCTTATCAAAGGTAAAATGCATTTAAATGGGTCCCATTATCACCATAATGTAATGATATACTAGTTTCATATGGAAAAGGGTCTCCTTTTAGAATTCAAACACTTTTATGCACCACCATGAGGGACCACACATGTGAAGAATAAATTTTCACCTTCCCTCCACCTATAATCCCTATTTGAAAGATTTTATTAACTCTTAATTTCCCTCCTCCTACCCATCAATAGTATTTCAAGATCTAAAACCTAATAAAATGCAAAGAAGTGGTGTTTTGTAAGCATTTTCAAGTTTGTAAGGACCCATAAAATACGTATATGGTAAAAAAAATTTAGAAATATTTAGAGTGAACTCAGTGAAGACATAACATAAGATAAACCATGAGTTTTAGAGTCAGAAAGATATAAAATTAGACCCTTATCTTCCTAACTCTTCTTGGTAGCCTTAGATAACCTTTCAGGTTCATACTCAATATGGATAGAAGAGAGACAATGGTGACCTGAGCTCTTCCCAAGAGTAATGGGGTTTAATTACCTTCCAATTCTTGGAATTATTTGGTATATTGATGACCCATTATTTATGAACAATGGTTAAGAACCTAGGAAGTTAAAACAATCCTTAAAATCCACACAAGATCAATTTTGGAATGGTTTCAGTGCATTTTTAGCTTGTTTTATGAAAAGGATGATTCTATATGTCTTATATAAGTCCTTAAGGTCTTGCCACTAAAATATACATCCATTTTTCACACATGTTATCCCATGGGAGAAATAAACATATAGGTTGTCATAAGTTATAGGTTGCAGGCAATGTTTTCTTGATGATGAAGAACCTTCAATGCATATATCTATAAGTAGTGGTTTAAGGTTGGGTGATGGGTTTATTGGAATCATTTAGGTTTTATTGCCTCATCAAAATGGGGTCATCAATGAACCTTCAACTCTTCCAAGATCATGTCTTTAAGTGGAACTCATGTAATTTTACCTCCATTACAAGTGTGAGTAGGGTGTTCATGGTTGATGGTTGTTGAAGATAATTATAACATTATGGAGAAAGAAAAGGTGTCATACATATGTGGAGGAGTCCCTGTCTTATAAGGAATAAGATTAATTATGGCTCTCAAGACCAAGATATCATGAAATATCTTCCAATTCTTCCATAGACCTCTTTAGTAAAGTTCAAGTTTTATTAGAATTATTTAAAGTTTATGTGAAATCTTAGGTTTCAATTTTTGCCTCCATATGTTTGATTAACTAGCTCCAAATGTTTTTCCTTGTTGAGTATATAGATAGAGGTGTCTACAGTCCCTACGGGCAGTGTTAAATAAGAATTAATAGTCCATATGAAACCTCTCAAAAGGCATCTATTGTGTAATGACCTTATCAATCTATCTCCACCCTATAATACGACTTGATTCCAAACTTAGATATTCATAGGACTGTATGAAAGTGCCCATAGGTCAATGTTCTCCTGAAAAAGCCTAATGGTAAAATGAGACTAAAATCCTACATAATACCATGAAGAGCCAATAGGACTATAAAAAGGGGTATATTCAAATGTGGATACTTTTGAGAAGCTATGACCAAGCTTAGAAGATCAACTCAGGTCCAACATTCAAAGGTTTTTCCAAACCCATACATCTACAACTAAATGTAGATATAATCAAGAGATTATTGTATGCTTTTGAAAGGGATTATCTTAAGAGGATGGTTGAGATTTAAGTGAGGTCAATTGGGTTATCAACATAGTGTGGTTGAGATTCAAGAGAGGTCAGTTGGGTTACTAACATAGTATGGAATCCCTTATCTTGCTCATGGACCTATGTAAGAACCCCCTTGGAAGTTAAACACCCATACCACCACCTATAGAACTACAAGAAATCTACCTCTAACCTTGAATATAATATGTTAGATGCACATGGAAGATAGAGCTCAAGTAGAGGGGTATGAAATAGAGACTATGATTTTGATAATCGAAGGACACTTGAAGGAATAAAAACCAAGCTAACTCAGGCATGAATAGTGGCCTAAGTTCATGCATCCACCCTCCTCAAGATCCTTAAAGGTAGATACAAGTTTGAGGAAACTACTTAATTTTTATTAGACATTCATGACACACAAACTTGTATGCATGACTTTAGAAGGAGTTTAGAGAATAGGGTTGAGGTAGGCCTAGTTTAAATTGTGTTATAAAACCATGAGAGCATGTTGCATGAGATCTAAGCCCTGTCAACATTAAATAAAGAGAGACATAAGTCCTACTCAACCCTCTAGTAATAATTGATTCAAACACATAGATTGGGCTATAGGTAATCATGATAGACCAAAAAGAGAAGAAGATATATATGGGAGTTTGATCAACTGAGGACAAATGCAAATTTTTTAAATTAGATGGGTAAGGATACTAAAATTACATGGAAGTCATCAATGCATCTACAAGTGGCTTAAGGTCATGTTGACCATTTTGACCAAAGTCAAAATGAGTTAACCCCCATATAGTCTAAAACATGAAATAAGGGGTCTAGTATAATGTCATAGGGTGTGTAATGGTTTATTTAATTTGATTTAATGTTCTTCTACCCTTAGTCATGGTCCATATTAGTCCTTTCATCATTTGATCTCACTTGGGGGTCATATATGGTTCATAAATGAAGGTGGTATACTTTAAAATGGTGTAAAAGTGTTTTTATATCTATTAAAACATTTAATATGTCATATTCCTTGTCAATAATGTTAGGAATAACTAATAATTCAAGGTTCCTAACTAAAAATCAAGAAAACAAGTGAAAAAGAGGGAGTTTTTAAGGTTATATGACCTATGAGGAAGAGTGGAACATGGAATAATATCATGTAGTGACAATTAATATTCCTTGACTCCATTTACATGATTTATCTACTTTGGAAGTACCAAAATTTGACCAAAACCATTCTATCTCTCCATCACTCTACTAGGCATGTAAAACTAGTTAGCAAGCCTTTTGATGGTGCAACCAATCTAAGGAATTATAGGTAAAATTATCTTAGTGGCAGATAGTAAAATTTTTATAATTAATTTTAAATTTTGGATTTGTAATAATGGTTATCTATACTTTATGAACCATAATTAACAAGTTGATTGTCTTATTTTACTAGCTAATCCCCACACCATGTAGGTTTTCCTCTTATATGAGCAAATCCATAAAATTTAAATAATTAAATGTATTAAATATGATTTGAAATTAATTATCAAATTTTTTAAATATTTATATTCATGTTTTGAAGTTTTTTTTATGAGTTCAAACCTTTTAGGTTGTATGTGGAGTATGCTAGTGAGGTTGCAATCAGATTTCATCAATTGCATAAGGTCTATTTTTTGCAATGGATTAAAATCAATTTTGTATGGTGTTTGATTCATATCATATGTCATGGAAATATCATTATTTTCATGTAAAATCTCACACCTATATCATTCATGGAGTGGTAGAAAAAACATGTGTCATATAGTTAATTTCCTGCATGATTCCATACATAGTTAGCTGAGTGAGGTGTGAGAGGTCATAAAGAGTCTCATAGAGATGTTATTAAGAATTGAAATTGGGTGTAACACATTAATACTATAGGATCAATCAATATATATCTCTCTAATTCCATGAAAATGATGATGTGATAGTCAATTCTCATGTATGCAAAGTCATACACCATGAATGAGTTCCCTAAAAGACCCAAAATAGATCCCTAACTACTTTTGGAGATGCTATATAATAGTGTGACACAAATATATATGAGTCCAAATACATCCTATTTTTTAGTCCTATCTTATGGGTATAATGTTTCAAAATAAAGATGATGTTTGACTAAATAAACACAATGTATGGAGGATTCAAAGTTACACATTTGTTTACTGCATTTATTTAGTGTTGTCTATAGTTTTGAACCTCAAATGACCTATACACCCTAATGTTATATTATAGGAGAATATTTCAATGATTGAGTGGGCATATTTAGTTGAGGAATATAATTGTGTTTCTAAGATCATAAAAGGATGTTGGAGAGCTAGGTATTGAATTCCATTATCACCTACAGGTGCATCCTTACTTAGAAAAGTCACCTACAGCCTGACTATAGGTGATTCACCAAATCATGAAGTGAACCTTAGGAGTTGGGAAATTATAGAATAAAATACATGTTAATGGAATTTGATTCCAAATGATTAAGAATATATTAATTTGTGAGACACTAACTTCAAGGTTTATATCTACCTACATGCCCCTTATTACCCCAAAATAGTCAACTATAGTTCATTGTAGTTGATAATGCTCTAAGAAAGGATTGTATTAGTGATTGGCCTAACATATAGGTGATGAGAGTAGATAAAAATAATGTCAAATGGAATTATAAATTTAATAATATATTGGGGTAATTATACAAAGGTCTAATCATGTAGAACCTCCTACAGGTAGGCCCCTCTTTTGAGGTAAAACATAGTCACTCTACTAGTCAGGCCTAGTTGAGCAAGAACATGGATTGAAGATGAAAGCATGGATGATAGGAAGTTTTTAATCATGGTGAAAACATATAAAATTAGAGTGACCATACCATGACGTTTAAATAACATGGAAATATGGAAAGGAGATAATCTCATACAAACAACCTATAGTCACATGTATAAAGCTTGCACAGTAAACAATCTCCACATGTCTATCTTGTGATTTTAAACACATAGAGGTTCTAAAGACATGAAAAAACATTGGGATTTGGTAAAAAAAATATAAAAAACTTAGATAAAACCATAATATATTCACCTTTGATGAGATAATAGGGGAATTTCCCTCTTCTTTATCTTAGATAAAAGACACTCACTAAGGTGTAAATATGTAGGTTTTGAGAAAAGGAGATGACAAGGTGAGTTATAAGCTAATGGGACAACACAAGAAGTTTTAAATGGTTGATATAAACATATATCATCCATGAATAATAATTCACAAGTTTTATAGACCTACAGGGTGGTCCAAACTCACCAAGATACAATGGAGTCCTTTAGGTCTAGTTTAGGTCTAAATTCCAATTAGAGGGTTAGCTTAATTTTTAGTGTTAAGAGAAAATTAAAAATACTTGGAAAAGGTTTTTATAAAGATATAAAACATTTTAAATCTATTATAATGAAATTAAGGTCACATACAAGCCATATTTTGGATCAAATCAACTTATGCCTGCATATATTAGAGAAGAAAGCCTGAGAGGGAAACTTTGAGAGGTCACACCTACTTGGAGGCTTTGAATGGGAGTCTAAGGAGTAGGGAGTTATTGAAATAGGTATTTAACAAGGACTTTGTGGAGTTTATTTAAAAATTAGACATCATACCTATATGAAAAAACCTTAGAGGGAAAAAGTACTCTAAACCCTATAAAACCCTTGCTAGTGACATGACTGGGAAAATGAATAAAAAGATGCATCCATATGGGATATAATAGATTGATATATTATTTTAAGTGTTATAGGGCTCTCCAAGGATCCTCCCCACCAATTTGGGTTGTACCCTACTTGTACAAATAGGGCACATAACTAGTTTCTTTGAGAATTTTTTGTGTTTTATAGGTTTAAGGGAGATTAAAAGAATAAAAGTTACCTTGGGAGATAGGTTGGGACCTGAGATAACCCCTCCTATCCATTTTATCCATAAAAAAATATCACAAGTGTCTCTTTAAATGCCTTCATCTTAGCCAGTCCAAACTAACATAGTGAACAAGAAGTCGTAAGGTGAAATCTCTAAGTGGAAGGCCTTTTAAAGTATATTTGAGGAATATAAGGACATGAGGGTTCCTAGTAGGTGTCATACACTCCTCTGCATGGAGTAGATTGGAATTGAAGACAAATTTGGTGTAAAGTATGAGAGGTGAGTGAAAGAGGAGTTTTAGGTAGTGATAACTCATGTCCAAAAGAATCTTGATGATTAAGGATGCCTCCAATGCATGTTGGAGTGAGAAAGATGCAAGGGGAGCCATTTTTTACCATGGTTGAGGAATGATAATATGTTTTTAACCTCATGAGTGAGGATTTATTAATATTAGAATAGGTGTGTGTGTTTTCTTTTAGTTATGTTGTGTTTTATAAGTGTTCTAGTTGAACACATGTTTGTTTCCCTTTAGTGTGTCTTATTTTGTGTCTCTATTTATATTTGGTATGGTTTCAAAGGAAATTTTTGTGTCAAACTAGTGTATAGGTGACTCCATGTCTTGATGGACAAGATTAGGCTAATGGTCTTAGCATAATAAGCATACCACTCTTGGGAAATCACTAAAAATGTTGACCATTTTGATGACAAGTCAAAATGAGTCAACCTACATATAGTATAAAACTTGATATATGGGTATAGTATAATTTCATAGGGTGTTTCATGGTTCATTTTATGTGATTTAATGTGCTTTTATCCTTGGTCATGGTCCATATTAGTCCTTTTATAATTTTATGTCACTTAGGGGTCATATATGGGTCATAAATGAAGGTGGTATAGTTTTAAATGGTGTCCAAGTGTTCTAATCTCTATTACAATGTCCAATATGTAATATTAATTGTCAATAATGTATGGAATAAATGAAACTTGAAGGTTCCTAACTAAAAATCAAGAAAACAAGTGAAAAAGAGGTATTTTTAAAGGTTGCATAGCCTATGGGGAAGAGTGGCAAGTGGTAGAAGCTCATGCAATGAACCTTAATATTATTAACTCCATTTATATGATTTATCTACTTTCTAAGTGCCAAAATTGGACCAAAATGATTTTATCTCTCCATCAGTCCACTAGGAAAGCAAAACTAACCAAGAGGTCTTTTGATGGTGTGATCAGTAAGAGGAATTCTAGGTCAAATTATCTTGTTGGTGGATAGTACTTGGTCTAATTCATTTTCATGTTTGGATTTAGAATAATGGTTTCCTATACTTTATGAATCATTATTAACAAGTTCACTATTTTATTTTTCTAGATAATCCCCACACCCTATAGGTTTTCCTCTTATATGAGTGGGTACATATAATCCATCTAATGAAATGGCTTCCATAGGATTTTAAATTAATTATCACATGTTTTTATCTTTGGATTCATGTTTGGATGTTTTTTTATGAGTTCAAATCTCTTAGGTTGTATGTGGAGTATGCGAGTAAGGTTTCTAGTAAGAATTCATTAATTAAAAAATGTCTCTTTCTCTATAATGGCTTCAAATAAATGTGATATGTTGTTCATGTATCTCATATGTCATGAAAAACTCCTTTCCATGTTCAATTTCACACATATATCATTCATGGAGTGGTAGTCAAGAACATGAATCATATAGTTAATTTCCTACATGATTCTATACAAAATCAACTAAGTTAGGTGTGTGAAGACCTGAAGTGGATCATATAAATGTTATGACTAATTAAAATTGGCTTAAACACATTTTTTTTGTAGGATCAATAAAGCTAGACCACTCTAATGTCATGCAATGAGTACCTACAGAAGGATATCACATTGAAATAGATATTGAAACTTGTATTAAGTTCTTGAAGGTTGTAAGGATTAATTTGAATATATTTAGAGAGTCCAAGACTGACCACAAAGCCATATTCCATGCATATATCCCATCTCCACACTCATTACCTTATACATTGAAATGTCCACCTACATGTGACACTGACAGAGACTTGGGATTATTAAATAAGGATTTTATCACATGTTTTAGGCCTTCATTAGGTTTAAAGAAAATGGATATACCTTGAGAACCATGTATAAGGTCATACATCATGCACACTTCCCATATTCACCTTTATTACCTTATGTGTTATTGTGTGTACATTTACAAGCTACCACAGAGATCTGAGAATGCTTGAGTAAAAGAGATTTAACATGAATTGAAACCTTCATGAGGGTTTTTTAGTTGCATGATACCATGATATTCATGATTAAAACACTAGATTTCTAGGTAGGGTTAAGAAGTCAGGTTCAATGTTGAGAAACTCAGTTTGGGGACAAGTTCCCTAAAAGCCAAAAAATAAAGCTTTAACTACTTTTGGAGATGTTATATAATAGTGTGACATAAGTCTAGATTAGTCAAAATTCATCCTATCTTTTAGTCATATCATAAGGGTAAAACCTTTCAAAATAAAGGGGATGTTTGACTAAATATATGGAGGCTTCAAAGTTAAACATTTGTTCACTATATTTCTTTAATGTTGTCTACAATTTTAAACCTCAAATGGTCTCTACAACCTAAGGTTCTAGTATAGGAACATATTTACATGATTAAGTGGTCTTATTGAGTTTAGTAAGATAATTATGTTTATAATATCATAAAAGGAGGTTAGAGAGCAAGGTATTGACCTTCATCAACACCTATAAGTGCATCCTTACTCAGAAAAGTTACCTACAACCTGATTTTAGGTGACTCACCAAATCATGAAGAAAAATTTAGGAGATGGGTACCCATAGAATAAAATAATTGTTAATGTAAGTTTATTAAAAATTATTAAAAATACCCTAATATGTGAGACATTAACTTCAAGGTTGATAGATACTTATAGGCTCCTTGTTACCCCAAAATGGTCAACTACAGTTAACTACAATTAATAGTGCTCTAAGAAAGGTTTGTCTTGGTGATTGTCCTAACATATAGGTGATGAGAGTAGATACAACTGATTTCACATGGAATTATAACTTCAATAATATAGTTTTTTAATGATACAAATGTCCAATCATATAGATAATCCTATAGGTAGGCCCCTTTTCTAAGGTAAAACATAGTCTACCATTTAGGCCTAGTTGAGAAAGAACATGGGTTGAAGATGAAAGAATGGATGATAGTAAATTTTTAATCATGGTAAAATATTGGAAAATGAGAGTGACCATAAAATTACATTCTCATATCATGGAAATAGGGAAAGGAGAGAGTCTCATACAAATAACCTATAGTCACATGTATAAAGCCTGCATAGTCAATAATCTTCATGTCTATCTTAGGATTTTGAACATCAAAAGGTGATAAAGACATTACCATACCTTGGTATTTTGTATAAAACATATAAATAACTTGGATAAACCCATCATATATTCACATTTTATGAGACAATAGGGGAAGTTACCTCTATTTTATCTCAGATAGAGGACACTCCCTAAGGGTGTAAATCTATAGGTTTTGAGAAAAGGAGATGATGAAGTGATCTATAACTTAATGGGAAACTTAAATAAGATATAAAAGTTTTATCCAAACATATATAATCTATGAGTAATAATGCACAAGTGTTAAAAACTTACAGGGTGGTCTAAACATACCAAGATGTAGTCAATTCCTTTAGGTCTAGTTTGGGCCTAAAGCCCAATTAGAGGGTCAACATAATTTTTAATGATATAAAAACATTAAAAAGACTTTAAATAGGTTTTTAGGATGATATAAGATGTGTTTAATATTTTATAATACAAATTAGGTGATAGAAAATCCATATTTTGGCTCAAATTAACTTAAGCCTACACAAAATGGAGAAGAAAGACTGAAAGGGCAACTTTGAGAGCTCACACCTACTTGGAGAATTTTCATGAGATTATGAGGATTTGGGGGATGTTAAATGAGGTCTTGAATAATTAATTTGCGTAATTTGTTAATAAATTGGATGCTAGACCTATTTGAGCAAACCTTAGAGGGAAAAAGTACTGTAAACCCTCTTAAACTTTTACTAGTGACACAATTGGGAAAATGAAGGAGATGAATATATATGGGGTAAAATGTATTGGTAAATTATTGGAATTTTTAGAGGAATCTTCAAAGCTCCTCCATACCCATTTGGATTGTACCCTACATGTATGGACATGGCACATAAATAGATTCTTTGATAATTTTTAGTGTTTTGTAGGTTCAAGAGAGAGTCAAAGTATGAAATTCACTTTGGGAGATAGTTTGTGACATGATCTAACCCCTCATATCCATTTAATGCATCAAAAAATATCACAAGTACCTCTGCAAGTACCTTAATCTTAGCCAATCCAAACTGACATATTGAACACATAAGTGAGAAGGTGAAAGCTCTAAGTGGAAGGCCTTTTAAGGTCTATTTTATGCATTTAAGGCCATGAGGGTTCCTAAAAAGTTTCATACACTCCTTTTTATGGATCATGTTGGAAAATTGAAGATAAATTTGGTGCCAAGTGTGAGAGGTGAGTAAAAGAAGAGTTATTTAGACTATAAGTAGTGATAACTCATATATAAAAGAATACTAATGATTAGGGACACCTCCAATTCATGTTGGATCATGACTAAAACCTCTCACTATTATTTTAATCATCACATATGTCCCTATTCTAATTTGGAGAATTCTAAGCAATTCAAATGATGAAGGTAGTTTCTTGGCAAATAAATGAGTAATACCACTCTAAATTTTAGGGGTTTCATGTTTTAAGGGACATTTATCCAAGTATAACTTGAATTTTATATTTCATATTACTTTATCCTACATATGTAACTATTTTTATTAGCATGGCATATGTCCTAGTTACTTTTGGACTCCTCTCTTCTCACTTCTCTCTCAAATTATATAATTAGTAGCCATTTTGGCTCTTATAGAATAATACCACAGCATGTATGGTGAATATTTTCTAGTTATAACATTGTATTTTGCCTTTGAAAAATAAATGAAAGTATAGTTTTAATTTCATGATTCTTTTTCTAAGTATGAAAATAGATGTATAGTGAATGGTTAAAAGACATTCATCTATCCTTACTTTCTCTCAATCCTTCCATGCTTGATACAAGTTGTTCCTATTCTAATAGGTCATATAGAGTGTAGCTAATGTTTTAAGCTAATTTTATGTGTAAAATTTTTCTTAGAGTGTGTAATCTGACCTATATTTCACTTACCTTGTGTTGCCTCATGCATATCACCTTTATATTGAAGAACTTATGTTATAATCTCTTAAGACTATGAAATTGGTTTGTAGGTCTTGTTTCATTATGATAGAATTATGATAGTATTTTAAAAATATTTTTAGAGGTATAATAAATAAGATGGGGGTGGTTAATTATTGATACAATAAATTCAATTCCAAATACAAAACTTCAAACTCCTAGCCACTCAACATAAGCATCGATGAAGCATATAAACTAGTATTAGAAAGAATAAAAGAAACTATGCAAGATCAAAGCAAATAACACATGGATTAAGTGGGAAACCCTAATTGGAGATAAAAACCCCTCTCAATCCTAAAAAACACATGGAATACAATAACATAATATGTCATAAATAAGATACTTTAGTGAAGCACCCACTTCACAATAAAAACTGACCCCTAAGCATGTACAAGTACCCACTTTCCCTTAGATGTTATAATTAATAACAACTCAATAGGGTTGAAGAGAGTTGTTATATAATATTCAATCCATCCATAAAACATACTCAAACTTACACTTTTCTTCACTTCAGAACTCTATAAACCTTCATCTTTGTTTATGTTTTTTATAGAGCCTTCATAATCACCACCTTATTGGTTGGCCATAATATTTTCCTTAGCACTTAAAGGTTATATCCCACTTATAAAAATATAAAAACCACCTACATATTTTTACCATATATTTGGTATATCACCCTTAATCACCGACACATTTAAATTAGGCCTAAGAAGCCCTTATAGATACATGGAGACCTATTGATCCTTTTAAAACTTCATTGAGTAAAACTAGGAACACAAGACCAATTAAAAAAGACATAATTCCATGAAAAATTACACCTAAGATATAATAAAGTGGATAAATTCATCACTACACACCTTTGCATATGAAAAATCTATCAAACATTTGCCTTGTACATGAAAACACCATAAACGAATAAATAGTCAACTTATAAGCAATTGTTCATATTGAATGTGGATTGGTCAAACCTCTAAAATCCATATAGATGATACTAAAGGATTATAAAACACTTTATAATAAATATAATTCACCATTAAACATCTAAACACTATCAATAAAAACTTAAACATCCTTCTCAGGTCACTTGCAGAAGAAAGTCAAACCCTCAGTCAAATTTGAAGCGTAATAAATGCAAATATACGACCAATCAAATCTCCAAATAGTTTTTCCTAGATTATCCTTGAATTTATATACCAATTTTAGTTTTAATTAATCATAAAATTAATCCATCATTAAAATTTATAAATATAACATTTCAAACTAGTTTTCCCTTGTAAATTCAAATATTTAAATTCCAATGGTCACTTTTTAATGCAAATTTGCCAAAGTATGGAAACTAGTAAGATCTTCCTAGGAAAGAAAATTTGAACCAAGATAAATTTTTATAGACATTATTTCAATACATTAAATTTGGAAAAAAATCTATAGGAACAAATATTAACAAACCCATGTGACCACTTTCTTCTGACACCTTCACACATGTGAATATTGACATCATCAATATGCTTACTTAGGAAATTTTTACCAAGATGACTAGGATAACCTAGATCTTCACAAGACTAATTAGATGAATTAATTTAAATTGAATAATTACACCAATAACTCTTTAAACCTAATATGACCCTTAAAATGTGGTCAATACATCACCAACATCTATCATTTTGCCTAACCAAGAAAATACTTTAGGTTCCATGCATGATCATTAAGGCACACTTTGTCATTGAGAACCATGCATAAATTACAAATCATGGAAACTATTGGCCATATTAGGGACCTAATTTAAAATACTTCAATAATATCCCCATTTTTCATTAATTTCAACACTTTTAAATGTTCTCAAAGCCAACAATAAAGCTATGCACATACTCTTTCTCACTCTACAAACACTTTCTCCCCCTTTGACACAATGAAAAAGTGGGATTAAATACTGATGTTAAGGACCTATAAATGTTTTCAAATCCAACATAAAAAATGAACCTTCTCTAAGAGATGATATAAACTCCACCTATCACTGTGCATATCATTCCTTACCATGACTACTTCAAGGCTATTTCTTGACAACACTCTTCTTTAACCATGCACTATTATATGATGAAGAAATGAATAATATCAATAAAATATTAGTGATCACACATTGATATAATTAAAATAGACTCCCCCTAAGTCACATAAACTTGGGAAACCCTTGAGCACCTTTAGACTATAGCCAACCATGATGAATAGTTGCCTTCAAATTTTCTCTCACAAGCCACCCATAAAATGAAGAGTGGACATTCAATATCTTTATAAAACATATATTATGCATAAATATATATTATAAACATATTAAGGTACAACCATGCATTTTTATTTTGAATAAAATGACCAAAAAACACTCTTATTCACACTAGCCTTGCCTAGAGGCCTAATAACCCTACCTGAACATTGCAGAGGCCATAAATTTCTATGTATACACCCTCATGACTTGAAATTTCATATTTGATGTAAAATAATATACCACCTCATGAATGAAAATAATAATCATCTAACTCTTCCTCTACATTATAGCTCATTCACAAACTGGCCTACTAATTAGCCCTCTATTTGTACAAATTCTCAACCATAGAACAAACCATATATTTAAAAAAGAATGTAAAGTTATTTTTGAGCACCCATTTGTCCATTTAAATATATTATGAATCCTCATATCTTAACTAATTTTTTAAGGTCACTAACCCATATGGTGTAAAAGCCAGGGCATAAAAAAATAGAGTCAACTTACCATCTTCTAGTTAAATCTAGATTCAGAAACTTCTCTCACAACTAAAGGTAACCAATACACAAAAATTAATAAATTTTTTAGGTCTAACTCCTTGGGGAACCCATATAACCATGAAATGGTTTTTGTCCTATTAATGCTTAAGTAAGGACTTTCATACCTGATAAATATCAAAAATATTCAATTTACCCTCAAGAAAACATCAAATCATGAAACTACTTGGAGCACACCTATATGAGGTCAACACACCTTTATATGCCATAAATTCACCTTGACCACTCATAAATCCTGATTTAATACTTATAAAGCTCATGATTATGCCTATAAACCTTATGTATACTCCTATCACTATGCTAAAACACCTTCAACTAATCATGGAAGCCTTATGACATATCCTCAACACTTTTCACTCATGGACACATAAAATCCAACTAGCCTCAACCTTTGGTTGGCCTCACATAACTAAAATACACCAATTTTAGAAGATGAGCTCTCTCTAGGTAGTGAACACTAAGTAAAATGGTCATAAAATATTCATGTGACCTATCCAATGCATGAAAACCCATGGATTATAATTAGACACATTATATATACACTCATTATCAACCTTACATTAATTCTTCATGATTTGATATTCTAAACCAAGAATCAAAAATTGACTAAAACTTGCCTTCAGGACCAATGTCCCTAAAGAGATTTCTTGAAACTTTACATCACTAACCTACTAGAGCAAGCTCATGAACTTGTTGTTCCCCTTTAACCAATGACTTTATATTATTAATACAAGTATTGGTAACATAATATCATTAATTATTATCATAATGGAATTGGTCTTAAAGATCAATCAACAACTATATATGCCTTTGTATTGATTATAACCTCTTGCACATCACCTAAGGCACACACACACTTAATTCTACATATGAAAGATGTCTCCTACAAAGCATAGATATAGATACCCATTTTTCATAGAGAGACTAGAGGTCCCAAAACTCAAGAGACTCCCACATCTACATGCTCTCACTTGGCTTCCTCATCATCAAATTGACTTTGAATGAGTCTTTAACTTCATTATTTATTTCAAACTTAGAATCTATCTTGATTCTTTTGTCTATTTGAGTAGATAAGACTTGCTCTTTGACAATTGAAATCTTACCTTGTTCTATCATGACAAAAACATCCATTTTTGACCTATTTTTCATTCACCTCCTTTTATATCCATTAATTATATATCCTTTTCTTTATGTTAGGATTGACTTTCTTTGAAGTAGAATTCTGATCATTCCTATAGAACCCTACTATCTAACCTATCTCTTGACACATGAAACAAATAAAGTTTATCTGATTGTACATACCTTGTGTATGGGCCATAATATGACTCCTTAAAGTTTAATTATCCAATTCATATATTTGATCATTTGATTTCCTGATAAAAGCATTGAAAGATCTTGTAATATGACCAATCCCTTGACACTTGTAGCACAAGATGTCATGCTTTCCTTATGGACTAGTTGATTATCTTCAGTGATGATATTCCTTATGCTTGTCATAACCTTTCTCATAGTTCTATGCAAATCTATTACTAGGAGTTTTTCATTTAGAATCAATGATCTTATGAAATTAATAATAATAGCCATTGAAGGAGTTATCATACCTTATTGCATTACTTTGCTTGATTTGATTTAAACTATTATATATTTTAAATTTGTCCTTATTCATATTGACATTCTTCTTATCTTTACTAGAACTCTCCTTAATATGATTAGTTTTTTGATCTATCATCACTGTATTCTCATTCTTCTTATCCTTTTGAACATATTCATGTAACCTTAGACCTGGCTTATCATTTGAGACATTTTAAATACTTAATAGGTCACTAAGATCAACTGTACTTTTCTCAAATTTATGATATGTTTCAAGTTTGATTTTGTCTTGATCTAGTTTCACCTTTAAAGGCTCCATCTCTGAAATATATTTGACAAATTCTTCATCCTTAATCTTTACCTCTTTAGTAAGGGTACAAACCTAAGTTTCAAGATGTTGAGTAATCCCATGATGATCTTTGACTTCATTTCTCAATCTTTCTTCAAATAATCCAATTGTATCCCCATAGGTCTTAACCAAGAATTATTGCTTTCTATTCTTTCCTTGTAGAAGCTTCAACTCTTCCAAGTTATTCATATATTTATCTTCAAGAGTGACTTACCCATCTTCTTCCTCTAAGATATCTCCACCAATTAAATCTTTGCTGAAAGAACATTCTCCTTCATCATCTTCAAGATCCATCAACAATGTCTCCTTGTCTTCATCATGTGATGAATCATCATTGTGTGATGTGTTTCCTTAATCTTGAACAAATGAGTTACTACCTTCTTCATGGTAAAGGATCTTACTACCTTTAGATGACTCCTTCTTGCCATTTCTCCTATTGAATAAATTTTTGTAATTTACAGGACCCTTAGATTTCTTGTACTCATCCTCATGAGATTCTTTATGATCTCCCTTTTGTTTAGACTTTCCTCTAACTAGGCACTTAGCTACAAAATGACCAAATGTATGACATTAAAAACATTTAAAAGGAAGAATATTTTCATATTCACTTGATCTTACATTTATTTTTCTTACAATAATGGCTTAAAGTTGATCTTAATTAAGATCAAAATATTCAAGAATTAACATACTCTTCTTTCCTTTTATCTCCTTGGTCACCTTGAAGGCTACTTTCTTATTTGGTGGTTTATCATCATTGGCTCTCATCTCATAGGCATTAAGGATTCCATGTAATTAATCCATATTCATCTTGGTGAGATCATGACTTTCTTATAAAACATAAATTTTTGAGTCAAACTTAATATTGAGAGACATTAAAACCTTTTGTACTCTAGTATCTTCTTCAATCTACTCTCCAAGACCTCTGATTATGATCACCACCTCATAAAACCTTAGAAGATAGGATGCCACGATATATTCTTCCTTAATTTTGAGACCCTCAAATTTCCTTTGGTATGTCTATAATTTATCAAATTTAACCTTTGAATCCAATTCATATATGATGTACAATTTGTCGTATATTTCATTGTTAGACATGCAATGGATCACCTTGGTGAACTCAGCCTTTGATAGGCCACAAATGATAACATTCCTAGAATTAGAATTATTCTCACTCAACTTCTTGTTAGTTTCACTAGTTGGAGGAGTAGGGGGTGTAGAATACCCATCCATATTATATTTATAAATGTCAAAACCTAGAGTCATGATGTAGGTCTTCATCCTTTCACTCTAAGAAGCATAGTTGGATCCACTGAATAGTGGTGCTTTATTAGTAGAAAAAAATTCTTGCATTTGATGACTACCCATTGTACCTTTATTCACCTTCAAGTGGTTAAACTTTCAAAAAGGGTGTGGCTTTGATAAAAAAATTTAGAGATAAAATCACTAAGGGGGGGGTGTGAATTAGTGATACAATCAATTCAATTCCAAATCCAAAATGTCAAACTCTTTGCCACTTAACATAAGCATTCATGAAACATATAAACCAGTTATTACAAATAAAAAAGGAAACTATGTAAGATCAAAGCACATTACACATGGATTATGTGGGAAATGCTCATGGAGGATAAAACCCACTCTAAATCCTAAAAATGAATGGACTATAGTCTTATCAAATATCACAAACAAGAGACTTTAGTGAAACACCCACCTCATAAGAAACACCAAACCCTAAGAATGGACAAGCACCCACTTGCCCTTAGAATTTGAGAATCCAAACAACACATATGATATAAATACCTACATAAATTTGAATAATTTAAATATGTTGGATAAATAGTGAAAAACAACTCTCTTCAACCCATCACACTTCTTCAAGCCTTCACACACAAGCAATGTATAAAAAATAACCTTTTACACCACTCTACACCTCTTTGCTCATCCTCAATATTTAAACCTATAAGAACATTGTTAAAAAATCATAAATATGACCTCTAGCTCATACACATATTCCTTACACTACTCTTCTCTTCAATATATCCACCAAGCATACTCACATTTACACTTTTCTTCACTTCACAATTATATAAAGCTTCATCTTTGTTTATGCCTTTTATAGAACCTTCAAGATCACCACCTTGTTGGTTAGCCACAAGACATTACTTAAAAATTAAGTATTCTATCCCACTTATAAAAATATCAACACCACCTACATAGGTCTACCATAGGTTTGATAGATCACCCTTAAACATCAACACCTTTTAATTAGGCCTAAGAAGCCCTTATTCATCATTTTAACACTTCACCGAGTAAAACTAGGAACATAAGAACACTTCAAAGAACATAAGTCCATGACACATGACCCATAATACATCATAAAGTTATTTCATTAATCACTACACACCTTTTCATATGCTAAACATATCATACATTTTCCTTGTACATGAAAACACCATGAAATAATAAATAATCAACTTGTAAGTAATTGTTCATATTGAATATGGTTTGGTCAAACCTTAAAAATACATATATATGATCCTCAAGGATTATAAAACACTCTCTAATAGATAATTCACCATAAAACATTCAAAAATTATAAATAAAAACTTAAACATCCTTCTCAAGTCACCTGTAGAAGAAAGTCAAACCCTTTAGTCAACTTTGAACTATAATAAATTCAAATGTATGACTAGTCAAACCTCCATTTAACTTTTATTGGATTTTCCTTAAAGTTATATAAAACTTTTATTTTTAATCCATCATTAAATTAATTCATAATAAAAATTTATAAACAAAACATTATATATTGGTTTTCCTTTATAAATTCAAATATTTGAATTCTAATGGTCACTTTTTAATCCAAAATTGACTATGAAAACTAGTGAAATCTACCTAGGAGAGAAACTTTGGACCACCATAACTTTTTATATACATTATGTAAATACCTAAAATTTGAAAAACATGATCTAAGAAAAAATATGAATAAATAATTTTGACTAATTTTTTAACACTTTCACATGTGCAAGCGTTGATGTCATTAATCTACTTACTCAAAACATTTTGCTAAGATGACCAGTATAACCTAGATCTTCACAAGACTACTTATATAGATTCCTTTCACTTACATAAGTACAATAATAACTATTTATCCCTCATATTACCCTTCAAAAAATTGCAATACATCACCAACATCCATCATCCTACCTAACCAAGTAAACATTGTAAGGTCCATGCATGATCACTAAGGCACACATTGTCATTGAGAACCATGTATACATATCAAATCATGGAAACTATTTACCAGCTTAGGTTAATCATTTAAAAAACCTAAGAAAATACTTTTGTTAAATGATCCCTTATATTAGTTTTATTTCATGCAAATTTCTATCTCTTTTCCCACAAGTAATTAGTTAAGTAGGTGGTAATCATTTTGAGGTATATTCAAGGAGCTAGACCTAAAATCTATAGGTTTAATTATACCATAGGTAAACCCACATAAATATAATTATTACCATGTTTTAAAAATCTAGAGGAGGCTTGAAATCCCTCTACTAGGGTACTTGATTTGGTGACAGCAGGTCTTGAGGCTTAGCTTAGGCTTATAAGGCTTAAAACCCTCCTTACATCTTAAAACACCAACTCCCTCTTTGTATCATATTCAAACTCCCCAAGTGGACTTAAGGTCATAAAAGGTGTGTGATGATGATATAAGACCTGAGGAAGGTATTTAGACATAGGAATCTAGGGAAGTGGTTAATTTAGTCTCATTACCCCTCTCAAGCTCCATCACCACAGTCTGCAATTTTGAACTACCAACTAAAATTCTTATATCTTACATGTATGAGTCTAAAGGTTAAATTATATCAAGAGGCTAAGAATATTACACAATGATCACCTATAAGGGTCTACAAATCTAATGATCACTTGCAGACATGCTTGAGTTATTAGATAGTTGATTGAGTATGCATGAAAAGGAAGTAAGTGGCTTAACCAAGCCAAAAAAAGTGACCCAAAGTCTTTAGGAGTTAGAGTAAATTCTGTAATAAGTGGAAAAATTCTCAAATATCTCTATTTTAAAGGTAAAACATAGTAACCCTATCATTAGGCCTATTATCCTAATACCATTCTTAATAAATTACTACTTGAAGACTGAACTCAGAGGATAAGAAGGGATGAATGAGACATAAAACTATCATGGAAGTATATTTCAAGGATTTTTAGATGTGAAATAGGTGTTAGTTTTCATAAGAGAGCTCGAGATTGGGTATTTTGGCCTAAAATTTCCTTGAGAGTGCACATAATGTAAAATAGTCACTTGAAGAGCACCTTATTTTGCTCAAAACCATACAAAGGATCTTCATGGGGATCCCAAATACTAGGGAAATTTGGTGAGGGGTGTATACTTGACATTATTTGCACTAGTTTTGTATTTCAGTCCCTTAAGGCTATGAACAATCACGAAGAGTCTAAACCTCCCTAAACCTCTTTAAAACCCTAATAGAATCTTGATGGAAAATATCTTGATAAATTTTCACTCATATGCATTGAATTGGATTGGGAGACACCTATAAAACCTTATGAACTCCTAGGAGATCCTAGCCATGGCATTAGTTTGTACAAACAACTATACAAATACACCAAAACCTTATCTTTTTTAAGGTTTAATGATGATTTCAAGGTACATAACCTAATGCATAGTTGAATATCATTAAATAGGGTAATTTGAAGTTTATTTTACCTTTTTTGATAACAAATCACTCTCAAATACTCCTATAAATTCTCCTATAGGCTTGTACTAAAGAGCCAATCTAGAAGTGGTAGTGAAAGGTAACCTAATCACCTAAATGAGGAAAAGTTATAGGTATGAGTTATTTGAATAAAAAAAATCATGATTTGAAATTATTTATTAGACTTGAAACAACTCATTTAATTTTTCTTAATGTTCTATGCAATTCTCATGGTCATCGAAGTAACTAACATCAAGTGACTAGTCCTAGTTGCCTAGTAGGCCTATTTGGTCAATAAGAGAATGTGTGTATTATTATAAAAGGATGATAATTTAGTAATTTTAGGTTATAAAAAACATAATAAATACATCATGGATGCGATCAGGTACATTTCATATCCATAATGGAGGATGGGGTAGTTTTCCAAGCCTTATTGACATGCAAGAGAGAAGTTGAGTACTTAATGTTTCTTTGAGGCCAAGATAGACCACTTTAAATAAATTTTTAATTATCATGAGGAGATTTGGTTGACCAATTTGTCATCTTCATGATGTTTATCGAATCTACCAAAATTTAAGGAGCCTCCACTAGTCCATTTTGTACACCATATTGTCATTAAAGGCCACTATAAAGTCAAGGTAGTGCATGGGAGAGTTGAAGGAGTCATTATTAATAATTATGCATGTTGTAACTCATTTTTTAGTAAATGATTCTAATCATGACCTATTTTCCACACTAAAATTCAAGATTATTCCTATCTTTCCCTCTATTCTTCTATAAATTGAGGCTAAAATGCCATTGTATGCATCCCTCAACTAGCTATGAAGAAAATCTTCCCAAATTATACCTTATAACATTTTGAATAAATGAAATACTATTTTATATTGTTTATGATAGCTTAGGATGTTTCATTCTTGTTGATTTTGATAAGTGTTGATTTTATCTTCCTTTGTAGGTCCTTGTTCTCACTTAGTTTTGAGAATATTACTCTAAAAAACTCATATATTATGTGAGAGTGTTAGTGATTAGGTTTAAAGTGTAATCTAATTAAAAGTGTTATAAATTAAACATTTCATTCATCACCTTAAATTTGTATCCATCTATCACAACCTCCATGTGAAATACTAATGATTATGTGTCTTTTGGAGAACATGTTTTAGTTACTAATCATTATATGGTTAATAAGTATTTTGAAGGGTCAAATAGAGTTGAAATAACACTTTTAATGCATCACCTTCCTTATCCTAGGTTTTATTTATGCATCTCTTTATCCCTTTTCATTATAAATCTATTAGGTTCTAAGAACTAATCCATAATTGATAAACCTGGAGATCTAGCCCCAAAACTAGAGGTTCACCTCATCAACTAGGCTACCCACACCTAGAGGTGATCCCATTGTATCAACTAGATGAGGTAAGATTGCAATACCACTACCCAAGGGTATAATATAGATTGATAAAATTTTCTAGCACACCTAGTGGGACTAAGATTTAAGAAAATTGGAGAAACTACTTTCAGGATTTGGTGATCTCAGGGAGCTTCATGCACTTTAGTGATAGATTTGTAGTCAAATTTCATGCCAAAATTGGTCATGAGGTCTTCATAAAAAGGTAAATAATCTGAGTTTTTTGAATTATCCTTTTATTAACCGAGGAGATAAAAGTACCCTAGTTCTAATACTAATCCTACACCCCCTAATTCTCCTATTCCTGCTCAACAAAGAACTACTGCAAACCCTACACCTCTAATGACTAGGCATAAAATCAAATATTTTTTCCATTTAATGGTGGTATCCATTTGAAATAGAACCAATTTGATGATATAATTATTTTTTCACCTAAAATCCTTACATAATTCATAGGAGAAAGCTATACCACTCTCATTAAACACATTTCAGACATATCTAACCTCTACTAAATTCCTAATGTGACCCAAGAAAATGTTACAATGAGGTTATTAGATACTTATTTGAGAGGTAAGGCACTTTAATTTTATATAATTTTAACACATTCATCTATCAACACTTGGGTTGAATTTGGGGAACACATATGCAAGCATTTTGAGTATAGAAGTGACCACTTATCTCTAGTGGAATAATTGACCACAATCAAAAGGGATCCCAAAGATTTTATGGTAGACTTTAACTATAGGTTTTAGAAAACTTAGGATGTGATCACAATTTTAGTCAAACCAAATCCTAAATATTCCTTATTTTACTATTTGAAATCCCTCAATTAAGATGTAGCAGTCATGATATAGTCCCTGGGAGGGAACACACTACTTGATGCCTAAGAAGTCACAATAACAACATAAAACTATCTAATATAAGTAGACAAGCTTACCAAAATACCCTTCATGAATTTTTTCCTATAGATACAACCTCCCATGCCTACCATTACTCCCATACAAATTCCAACTAATCATGATTAGGTAAATACTAATCATGTAGATAGATTGGGTAAAATTGAAGGATTGCTCAAGGCACAAAGTAACAAGATAGTGGCCTTGGAGAGGCCAAAAATTACACCTCATAGACCTTACCAAGAACCCTATCAAGCTACCTATAATCCTTATTTTTAAAATATACTTCCATATCAACCTAATCCAAAAGGTTAAGGGTAGATCAGTCAAGTAAGGCCTTATAACAACATTAATCCCAATTCTGCTAGCACTTCTAAAGCATTAGTCCCAAATCAAAATAACTATGCTCATATGGTAAATGGTCCACATAATGGGGGATTTCACATGAGATGTTAATAATTATATTTTAATATGCTTTTAAAACCTCCCTTATGTAGCAGAATCAAGCTCCTCTTATGAAAGAGAGTTAGTGTCCTACATAACATAAATAAGATCCTTATATGTAACATGAAGAGACTCCCTTCATGACTCAATATGGAATGTCAAACTAATAGGGAATGAGTGGGACTAAGACATAGTCATACACTACTTTTTTTTAACTTCCAATAAGGAGAAAATTCTTTTAAACAATTTGAAGTCAATCAGCTTGGTGGTGCAGCCAAGGTATATAGTCCTATTACATCCCATATAAGGGCCAAAAGGAGAACACTTGGTAATGATTTAGATGTTGGGATAACATCTCCTCCATCATATAAATCATCTCAAAAATATATTTAAAAAAATTCATCCCCTAAGACTCCATGAATTTATAAGGTTCAGGATGGGAAAGGGAATAATTACAAAGGTCCATACATACCTCAAGTCACTCAAGATCCAAGTGGTATTGTTACTCATAATTTAAAGTCAAAGGATGCTAGCTCTCATATAAAGGTTCTAGATCAGATTAATAATGACCAAGTAACCATACCAATTTAGGATACATTGATTATTCTTGAACAAAAATATCTCCTCTAAGAATAGTTGTCCAAAATTCACATCTGGGACAAGTATGAAGAAAAAGTGGGTGCAATCCTAGCTAACATAAATCAATCTAATGAGCCCCAACAATACAAGCTCAATAATCCCCATCCTTTATATATTTATATCATCATAGGAGACTCATTTATACATATCTATATGATATATAGTCTATCTAATACATCTATCATGACTAAGTCTATAGTAGATAAGTTGGGGTTAAGGTACAAGATTAATTCTAAGGGAGCCTTACAACTAGATGGGTCCCCTACTAAGAATGTTAGTGTATTTAAGGACCTAAGAATTATCCTATATTAGTGTCTTAATTGTACCATATCCCAAGATGTTTTAGTGGTTGATCTCCCACCCTATTTTGCCTTGTATTTATCTAGGGATTTCACTACCAAGATAAGAGGATATCTATCTTATAATTGGTCTTATATGGTCTTTAGCACTAGGTATGGAACTAAGGTTACCATCAGTTCTAAGCCTATCTGTATGTTCCATTTATATCCCTACATGCCTAATTTGTCTAATGTGAACTATACTATCTTAGATGAAGATGAACCTCTGAGTGATGAGAAGCCAATTAAACCACTTGAAGGCATATCAGACTTACTTCTTGATGAATGAGGGGGAAATAACCATGGCTATGATCTATATAATAGCATTGAAGAAGAAATCTTGGGGATATACTATATAGATGAGGAAGAGGTCTTCATACCAAATCTTGCTAACCTAAGCCAAGATCATGATGGATTGTGGAGTTTGTTCTTAAATGTCTCTCAGTGAAAGAATGGAAGTGGGGAAGGTGTCATGATTGTCTCTCCTTTCAAGAAAAGATAATTCTCTAACATGAGGCTTCAATTAAGATATACATGTAATACATCAGATTATGAAGCCCTTATTCATGGGGTATAATTGGCAAGAAATAGGGGTATTAAGCTATTACAAGCCATATGAGATGATGAGCTGGTAGTAAATTAGGTGACATGGTAGAATTCAATCAAGAATCCACTCTTAAAGGAATAAATGCATAGGGTTTGGGACCTCTTAGATGACTTTGAGGCCTTTTACATCCACTCAATCCCAAGAGAGGCCAATCAATATGCAGACTAGTTCATAGCTATAAGAGCATAATATGACACCCCAAGTGGGGTCAAAAACATGAAAGATCAATAAAAAAATAAGATAATTTTTAGACCTTTAGTTCTTGATAATGAGGTTAATTGGTAGGTCTTTTAAAATGATAATCAAATAGTATGTTTCTTACATTAGCAGGTAGAATTATAGTCAAGAATACAAGGTAGACTTCAACAATAGTATAGTGACTAAATTGTCTAATTAAGGACCAAAAAAATACCTGAGAGATTAGTGACCCTAGAAAACATATTCAATAAAGATGATGAGTTAAGGAAGGAATAAATTAACATATCAATAAAGGAGGAACACTATGAGAAGGTGACTATCTTTAAGGATAGGCTATTTAAACTAGCTAAAGTGAACGCAAAGGAAGAAAAGGTAGCCTTCATAGAGTTGTGTCAATAATTTCCAGACATCTTTGCCTAGACATACAATGATTTGAAGTGGTTTTATGTTAGTTTATCCCAACATAATATAGATTTGGAGGAAAGTTCTTGTTTATGTCCCTAAATTCACCATAGAGGTTCTTAGTGTTCGAAGAACACTTCTCATTTTAGAATTCCAAGAATTTAGAGTGTGAGTATCAAGTTGTGGTAACTTGATGCAACCTATGGTGAAATAGTAGTAGAGATATGTATGAGTGTTCCAAAAAATTTATAATAAGTGATGGTTGGGATCAAACATGGTCTGTTCCTTGTGAATTATAGAGAATCTATGTTAACTCAGTGAATTATGATCCAAACTTAAGATACAAATTAATCTAGATGTATATTTATAATGAAGTTTAAAATAAAGTGATCTGGTGTAAAAAAAGATAAAAGCTAAGGGTAAAGAAAAAATGAAAATGAGTGATTTCCTATTTTAGTCTCAAATATTATGATAAAGAATCAATTACAACTGAGTATCTATCTAAACCAATATATAATGAAAAATAGCTTACGCTCATATTTTACTATATACTAGCCAAACATCAAAGGATAATGTAAAGAATAATAAGTAAGAACATTTAAATATTAACTACTATAATCAAATAACATTTGAACATCTAAATACATAGAAAAATTAAGTGAAACAAGTCTAATATCCTTCAACTAATCTAGTATATGCACAAATTAGAAACCTTGTGATTAGCAACTGAAACCTAGAATTCAAAGAAACTATTCAAATTTAAGACATAAAAATAGAAATTGAGAGAAAATCTATGTTAGCAATTGAAATATAAAATATGGACAATCTTTGTAGAACTACTTGATTAAATTAATTGCTCCAAGTATACAAAATTTTCTCCAAATTATCTCTTTACAAGATGGTGATACATGACTTTTATAGAAAGATTAGGAAGTATATCAGTCAGTTACAATATACAAGTGTGCAAAATATAATGAAAACTATCCTTCTTTACAAATTTCTAAAATACACTTGTCTTTCACAATTAGACTGACCTAGGGGAAATATGCTAACATACTATCATATGCTTTACAAAAGAATATTCATATTCTAAATATTACAATGTTTTTTACAAAAGGAATATTATCTACTAGGTGGGTCCATTATTTAAGGGTGCCCTTGTTGATTTTTCAAAAGCTCCATTGCTTTTTGATGTTGGTCTTTGACAAGCTCTAGGTCATAGCTAGTTTCATAAGGTATACTTCTTCATGATCATCCAAGTTATCTAAGTCTATATCATCCTTGGTTATATATTCTTTTATGTTACTTGCCTTTGCAATTTTCTCCTTGTCTATGAAGATCATGTCCAAAATTCTTTTATTGTCTCTACCAGACTATCCTTGAATCTTGCTCTTAAATGACTACATTACCAAAGTAAACTTGTGTTTATGTTCTACTTCATCAATGATTCCAAGGTTAGTGGTCTTAGTAGGATTTACCAACATATTTATTAGGAGCATATAATTTCTAATGATCAATCCTTTATCATCCATTAGAAGCCTACTCAAATTCCTTGTCCAAACACTTAGACCTTAGACCTTGTCTACTATTATTCCCAATATGGTGTTTAATTTAGATAAGCTTATATTTTGATTTAAACTTAGGAATCTTGTTCCTAATACAAATGTCAATGAGATCCCTTACTTGGGTCTATGATTTTCCCACTCTATTATTATCCCCTTGGTTACTTCACCTTGTTAGCTTAGGGCATCCTACCTTAGCTTTATTGAACTCAAACAATTAAACACATCAAAGAATGAGGCCTCAAACATATCTATCATGGTATCAGGTACTAACAAAATGGCCTACATTTCTAGGTTTTCCTTTTCTCTTTCCAAATTTTGGATTCTTTTTTTCATCCCTTGAATCCTAGCCTTTACTTAAGTTGATTAAGCTTTAATCAGGCTCTCAACATCCTCCTAATGGATACGAGATTCACCAAGTTTTTGCCTTCCTATTTGGGTTAAACCCATAAAGGGCTCAACATTTTGGAAGGTGAATTCCTTAGATCCCACCATGGATTTCCTAGTTGTGACCCTTTCCAATCCAACTATTCTAGACTAAATTTCATGATGGATCCATTTTCTTTCTTTCTAGTCTTGGAGTGACCATAATTATTCTTTCTTCCTCTTCATTTATTATAGCCCTAATCCATGGCTTAATTTAATCATGTAATTTAATGTTGGAAAATTTTATTATGGCCCATGAATGGGAGAGAGAAGAGATATTTTTTAATTTCCCATAAATAAACCAATCAAGGATGACTGGTCCATGAGTGGGGAATTCATCACTGAATAGGTTGACCTCACTAGTATAATACATGAGATTCAACCTTGGTCTTTTGGGTCCAATAAGGACTAATGCCATTTTTTCCTTCCTCTTATCTTTAGGGGCCAATGAGATTAAATCAAGAGTAACCTATTTTTCTTTCTCTTCTCTAGGTTCCTTTACTTGGATTTGAGTCTCTTCAATATGTTCCCCTTCTTCATCTATGCTATATACCTCTACAATTTCCTTGAGGGCACATTCAAGTGTCTAATCTAGTTCTAAGGTAATCATATCTATATGTTCAATTGGGGAAGCTAGCCTTTGTGGCAAGGTTGAGGATGAGGGCCCCTCTCTAGGTCTCTTTTCCAACTTTTCCTTACCATAGCCTTATTCATCTTGCCTTTACACATTTTACCCTTGAGGTTATTCTTGGGATGGCCCAGTTGGTCTAGGAAATAAGTGATATTAGAGAAGATGCATCTACCATGCATCTCTTATTGGCTTATCATCTTTTGTCAACCTATGTTCAAGCTTGATGTTATGCCCTTTGATCCTGGCCAATACTTCTTCATACTTCTTTGCCTTAATGTAAATGGTGTCATGAAAACTAATTTGATGCATATACTCAGGTTTGGGTAGTTTCTTCTCCTTTGAATGACCACTTACTATGTTCTTGGGGCTCACATTTTGAGTTCATCAACTTAGAACCCAAATGAGTCCCTATGCTTGGACATGATTTCTACCTGTTTCTAATCTTTCAACATGGTCCTTTCAATAATTAGAGGGAAGGGATGGAGAAAACCCTTCCTCTTATCCTTACATATTTAATCATCTTCATTTATGAGTTGGGAACCAATTTATTTCTTCGCTAGCTTGCTCAGTACATACACACATAATCTATATGGTGAGGACATGACTCCCTCAATTTTGATAACTATGCAGTCTAGATAGAACCAAATATCACCCATCATCTCTACATATTTCTTGATCAATGGATGAACTTTAAGCATGGGAAAAAACTATAATAGCCTCCACTATGGCTAAGTAGACATGACATAGTCATAGATAAATTACACATGGTTCTCGTAATTAAAGACATGAAATTTGGATTAATGGTGGGAAATGGTGGTTCAACCTTATGGAGACTAGTTTTTAATGCTAGGAAATTTGATGGAAGTAAGTAAGGTGTCAAGTAAATAAGACATCATGTAGAATTACCTGCCATTTTTATTCTTAATGGTAGTAAATTGGTGCCCTAGGTGAATACTAATTAGTTCTCCAAAAGAGGGGTGAGGTTGTATTCAATCATGAAGTATACATATGAAACCCAAGTCATGTTTACATATGTGGTGGAAGGGGTTCCTGATGCTTAATTTAATATGGTCATGATTACCTTGATTCCCTCTTTGAATTAAATAATAAGAAGCCTCCCTTCAGGGTCCTTAAATACCTTGGAGAAATCATGTCAGAGGATGGTGTCTAAGTTGTGCTTACTGGTCCACTCTTTGATTTAGGGCATGTCTACATGGGGCTTGTGAAGTTTGTAATATGTTTCAAAGGCCACAATTGAGATGTATGAAATATTATTGGAGGTCCTTTCATGGAAGATCTAGTCATTATCTATCCTATAATAAATAAATATAGGAGTAAGGATATCTATACAATAAAGTATCTTAGGCTTGGTAATGGTGGAGTGAAGGCACACCATCTAAATAATGACTAGGTCACAGTATTTTCTATTGATAGTAAGAATCCTATATTCTTCCTTGGTGATGGGTTATAATTGATACACAATGAAGAAATATTTAGACCAATTATTTTTTCCATTGTTGAGGGCCATAGTATCTATCTTAGTGTTTTTGAATATCCTACCTTTATTATCTATTGATAGAGCTCTATCTCTTCTCTCAATTACTATCCATGGGATGTCATGACTTCTAATTTCTAATTTATTTACCCTAGACTAAAAATTTGTCTTTATGGTATCTCTTTTTTTCTAAAAAATGCAATCAAGATTCCTTCAGATCAAATTTTAACCAATTGAGTTCACTTGGGTCACTTTTATTTAGGGTTTTAGAGCTTTAATGGTGGTAGCTTGTCTATCATTCAACTAATATATGCTTAGGATTTTATTTGGACCTTTGCCTTTATACCTTCATGTTTTTGGGCACACAATATCTCTTATTTTTTACTTTTTTGCTTGTATGGTGTTTATGTGGCAATGGTCTAGACCTTTTTTGGCATTTTTCATAAATGACTTTTGAGCACTAGCCATTGGCATTTAAAAATGCTCCATTCATTTTTCACTGTCAAATGAAGATCCCATGATTGATTGTGAGACACTAATCAAGATTTGGGTCCTTGTTTTTTATTGATTCCTTTTATTAATAATCCTTGATATCATGCCACTTTGCATCTTTGTATGCCTTCTTGTGCTCTATATCCTACATCAGTAATTCACTTAATGGGTATTGGTCATGTGGTGAGCTTGTGGGCCTTTGAAAAGTCATTAACACTTTCATGCCATTGGATCATAAAGTGTGATGAATCATGAACCATTAGATTGTCTACTAGTTTTGCCTCAAATGTGATTTGACCATGCATCAATCCCATAGTATCTTAAGACTCCATTCAAAAGTCTTCAATTTCATTGCACCATTGGATCATCTTACCATGATGAAGTGCAAACCTTTGATCTACAAAGATGCCCAATCTTTAAGTTAACACATTATTAAAGTAGGGACTTAGGTTTAAACCCCTTAGTCTAAGGTTTATTTAATGTTTATTAAATAAATAATAAAATTTAGGCTAAAGTGTTTATGCTTAATTTTATTGGATTATTACAAAGGAGATTATGGCTAAACATTTGATGCCAAAGTTTACATTGTGCTAAATGAACACAATGTATATTTTTGGTTAAACTATATATGTCAAGCCTATAAAATATGCCCAAAGTGGTTAAAATGATCTAATGATGTAATTTTAAATAGGGTTTTATTGTAGTAAAGAAAAAACTAAAAACTTTGGTTTAAGTTCTACATTACAAAGATCTTTTTAAAATAAGACTTAGTATAAATCTATAGCTTAAGCTTCACGATATTTGAAAAAAATGCAATGAGGACCTTAAAGTATAGACTTAGGCTAAGTTAATTTTTCATATATTTATACCATAATACCATTTCAATATTTTTAGATTTCCAGTGTTTGAACATCTTATGAGGGATTCAAGTCATATACAAAGCAATTCATGAGCTTTCTAGCAACATTTTTTAGTGTATTTTGATCCTGAGATGAATAATTCATTAGCTTAAATTTGATGGTCTCATGGATGTCAAATACATCCTCATGGACATTGAATGACATTTACACAAATGCCAATTTTAAGCTAGTGAATATTTTAGTTTAATGGGCTTAAAGTTGATGATCGTGTAGATGTCAAATATGTCCTTATAGATGTCAAATGATAGTTGCACGAGCATCAAATTTAAGCTCATTGCATTCCTATGACCTAATGTGAGAGTGACACTTGGCACTTATATGAGGATTCCAAAGATCTTGGACTTGATTCACTCCATTGGATGAGGGTATTGTGATGAATCAAGATCCATAGAATAATGATCTAAGAGCTTGCCCATGATTGGTTATTTCTACCAAGTGAGCCCCTTTACTTTTAATCCTTGAATGTAAGGGTGTCATGTGTTGATCCTATAGGCCTTCTATAATATTTTGACTTTTCAACTATGCCTCACTCCATCCAATTAGGTTTTCATAATGAATAAATAACCATTAGAAGAAGGATAAAGTCACAACTTTGTTAGGGACTTCACACTGTTGGATCATTTTCCCATGATGAAGGGTGGATTGTTAGATATTATAAGATGCATTTTGTTTAAGTCTAAGATTAGGCTTTTCTCACTCTATTGGATCAAATAACATGATAAAGTGAGGGTATTTAGATCATACAAGATGCAAGGAAGTTAAGTTAGGATCCACAATGATATAAAAGAGATAGGCTAAGGTGTTAAGGCTAAGGTCTTGTTCATATTAATAAATATGATGGGGCCTTAGGATTAAAACTCTAAGTTAAGTTATGAATCGAAGGCACTAGGTTGGTAAATATTAAAAGGGACCCTATAAAACTAACATTATACCTAGTTACAAATATAAATAACTTAAAGGGGGGAAATAATAAAGGGGACCAAGCATTTTTAGTCTAAGTTTTAGTCATGTTAAAAAACACTATTAAGATTAGGATATGAAATTTATGCTTAAGTCCAAAGTGGGTTTTAAAAGGTTCCTAATAATTTAGCTCTCACTAGTATTCAAATTTAAACTAAGGTTTTTGCTAGGGTTTTGGAACATGAACTTATCAGGAAAATACACCATGGAACTTGAAACTAAAAGACATGAAGACCATTTATTATAAATGTTAGACAAAATTGAAGTGAAACATAACTAAGAAATATTACTTCTAATAAAATGGATGATATTAAAATTATATAAATTATCTTGACATGCCATGTTTTCATGTTTATCTTAGGATTTCTCAAGGGTCCCACTTTTCAAAAAAATGGGGGTATGTTGGCCTTAACAGTTCTAAGCCTGTGAGACAAAAGCAAAGACTAGTTAACCCAAATATTGAACTCCTCATGAAGAAATATTTAACAAATCTCATTGAGTCCAACATTATCTTCCCCATCAAACAATATTCATTGGTGGTAATCTTATTCTTGTAAGGAATAAGAATAGGGAGATAAGGTTATGTGTAGAGTTCAAATATCTCAACAAGGTGTCATTGAGAGATCACTAACCCTTTCCATTCATGGATAAGATTCTCCAAAAGGTTGAAAGTTCACAACATTTCTCCTTTCTTGATGGATATTCAGGGTACAATAAAGTGTTAGTGAAGGAGGAGGAAAACACAAGATTACCTTCACAACCAAGTGGTACAATTATGCTTATAATAATATTCCCTTTAGGTTATCCAATATAGGGTCCACCTTCCAAAGGGAAATGAATGTAGCCTTAAAAAGACTCATCAATGAGATAGTGTACATTTATCTTGATGACATCATATTATTTTCCAAGGATGTCAAAAATCACTTGACACACCTAAGGCTGATATTTGATAAGTGCAAATAATATAGGGTCTCCTTGAATCCCAAAAAATATATTTTTTTAGTCCATGAGGGTAAAATATTAGGCCACATTATGTTAAAAGAAGGATTTTCTATAGAACCTAAGAGGATAATTGAAATCCTTGCTCTATCATTTCCTAAGCACAATAAATAATTATAGAGTTTTTAGGCAAGATCAACTTCATTAGAAGGTTTATCCTTGGGTTTCCTAAGTTAGTAAGGCCTCTACCTTCATGCTCAAGAAACATAAGGATTTTACATGGACTAAAGAATGGAAAAGAATATTTGAATACATTAAATAAGCCATTTACCAAGCACCCACTAACCTCAACCCTGATTTCTCAAGGGATTTCTTGTATGCATTCTCAACCAATGATACTAATTTTTCCATGCTTATACAACAACACAATGAGGGTCGAGAGTAGCCCATAACATTATTTAGTAAAGAATTGGATGGATATGAATAGATGTATATATTTATGGAAAATAATGTGTTTTTAGTTATGATAGATCTCAAATAAATTAGACATATGGTGTCTAACAACAAGATATATGTAATGGTGGTTCACCCTAGCACTAAATAATTAATTATTAATTGGAACTTGGGAAATTTAGGTGAATAATTACATGGAACATGATATAAAATTGAGGGTGACCAAGTTGGTAAGAGGTATAAGACTATGTGAACACTTAGAATCAAATGTGAAGGAGGATAAGAATTGATTTTGAAAATGAAAAATGATCACCAAGAATATGCACCTGCACCATCTTCCAGCTAGACTCAAAATATGGTAAGATTCATTCAAACATGATAATGTCATATAGGGATATATGGGACAAAACAAATATATTATAGGTTTTAATAACTCCCTTATGTCTTGGTTGATGAATTTCATTATTAAAAGTATCTTGATGGCATGTTATTAAGGTGTGTATAAACTAACTAAGTTGACAAGTTCCTGGACTAGTTTTATGATGGACCTACAAGATGGAAATTTTTATCTAGAATATAGAATTAAGGATCATAAGATAATTTTAATTATATATAATTTTGTTCAAGGATTCCCATGATTGGGTTAGAATATGCCAAAATTATGCCATGTTCACTGAGAAGCAAAGACTAGTTATTTTGACCCTTAAATCTATCTAAGTGGAGTAACCCTTCATGCAGTGGGGCCTAGACTTTGTAGGAATGATTCACCCTCATTATAGTTTAAGACACAAGTGGGTATTAATTTCTAAAAACTACTTTAATAGGTGGTTATAGGCATAAAAATTTAAATAAGTAAATGAGAGTTTAGTTTTAGAGTTCTATGACAACCTAGTAACCAGATTTGGGATCACCTCCACCATCATATCAAAAAATACAGTAGCCTTAAGTAGTGAAAAGGTGAGTGAATATGATATTAAACATGGTATATACCTTATCTCTTCCTTAAAATACTATCCATAGGGTAATGGAATTAAAGAGTCTACCAATAAGAACCTAATTAGAATCACAAGGAGAACTATGGAGGATAACCAAAGGGAGTGGAATACTAAGCTAAGGATATCCTTGTGGATAGATAATATAACTCCCAATAGGGATATTGTTAATTAAACATACCTTATTGTCTATGGAAAGGAGTAAATGTTTAACATATCACTTAAACTACTAGCTAGCTCAAACATCAGCTTCAATTAGTGGAGAATGATGTTATAAAGGTAAGGATGAATGAATTGAGGGAGATATTTGGTCTAATAAAGATCAATTAAAGAGGTCATTTGATAATATATCTTATTTAGTGACCTTCAAAAAAGGTTATATTATTATCAAATGGGATGAAGAATAGGATAAATTAGGTAAGAAATCAAGTTTTGATAGCCTCTAGAGTAGACCATACATTATTACCATCTACAAAGAGTACATTTATTTCCAATTATCAAGGTTGAATGGCGAGGAAATAATTATTACTATTAATGGGGTGTTCTTTAAGTATTATTACTATAGGGTACAAACCAGATTTTTACATAGTATTTATGTATCCTTTCTTCCAAGTGCTATGCCACATGCTTTGTTAGTTTCTTGTTTGGTTATCTTGTTAATTTTTATTGTGTGTCCATGTTTTGTTATTTTGTGTCTTATTATGAGTATTTTGAGGTTTTTTTAGACTTTAAGGTAAAAAGGTGTTGATTGTGAAGTTTTATCCCAATTAGGGAGGTCTTCTAACTAAGTTATGGCTATTATGCAAGAGATTTTGGGTGCTCTTGACCATCAGGAAGGTCAATCCTTAAAGAGTCACCAATGATGTTGACTTATTTATACCATTAGACTCAGAAAGGGTCAACTTATGCCCATGAATACCTAAACCTAGTCTTGGTCACCTTATTATGTCTAGTAAAGTTTATTTATAGCTAAGAAGAGGTAGGTTATCTTTTAAAAATTAGAGGCAACATGTTCAATTTGTATACCTATGTCAAGAAGTGTCATGGTGGTTATTTTATTACAATTTTTTAGCTTATGTCAAGTTTTATCTTTGTGTTAGCTATGTATAATGTTCCATAAAAAATATTTTGGTGGTCCTAATGGTCTAAAATCACTCATATTGAAGATGACTCAAATGTTGTAGTATATGGCCTATTATGAATCCATTTAAGCATGTTGAGAATAAGGAAAGGTATGACATAACCAAAGGGTTAGATTTGGTATAAAGATAATGTGGTGAACTTTATTTAAGCATTATCATGATTTAGGATCTTTTAGCATATATTAAGGTAACATTTAATTTAAATTTCACTTGAGACCATGCATATTTCATTAAGCAGATATTCACCCCATGGGAATAGTATTACTATGGCCCCTAGGTCTCCACTAAATCCTCATCAAAGGTTAAATGAAATTTAAGGGGTCACATTATCACCATAATGACATGATATAATATTTTTATATGTAAAAGGGTCTCATTTTAGAATTAAAATGCTTTTATGCACCACCACGGGGGCCCATACATTGGAAAAATGGATTTTCACCTTCCTTCCACCTATAATCACTATTTTAAATAATTTATGTACTCCTAATTTATATATTCCTTCCCACCAATATCATTTAAAGATATGAAACCTGATAAAATATAGGGAAGTGATGTTTTTCAAGCATTTTCAAGTTTGTATGGACTCATATAGTGTGATCATGGTCAGAACAAGTTAGGAATATTTATGGGGAATTTATTGAAAATATAATGTAATATAATCCATGAGTTTTAGAGTAAAAAATATCATAAACTGGCCCCTTCTCTTCATCACTCTTTTGGTAGTCTTGGATAGCCTTTCAGCATCTTGGTTAGTATGGATAGGAGAGAAACAATGGTGACTTGATCTATTAGACAAAGGAGGAGGGTATAATGGCCTTATAATCATTATAATTGGTCTATATATTGATGACCCATGTTTTATGAAAAAAGGTTAATAATATAGATAGTCAAAATGGTCTTTACATCTACATAAGATTAATCTTGGATCGGTTTTAGTGCATTTCTAACTTGTTTGGTGAAAATGATGATTGTATTTGTCTTATGTAAGTCCTTAAGGTCTTTAAATTTAATTATCCACCCATAGTTCACATGTGTGATCCATGGGAGCAAGAAACCTCTAGGTTGTCACAAGTTGCAAGTTGCAAGTTACAAGAAATGTTTTATAATGTGATCTAAATCTTAGGGTTACCATATGTGGTCTTGAATAAAAATTAAAAATCCATATGAAACCTATCAAATACATATAATATGTAATGACCTTATAAATATATTTCCACCCCATAATATGCCTTGATTTCTAGACATAGATCTTCATAGGACTGTATGAAAGTGCCCATAATTATAATTTATCTTGCACAAGCCTAAAGTTAAATGAGACTAAAACCCTACATAATACCATGAATATACAATGGTACTATGATAAAATGGGTCTATTCAATTGTGGATACTATTGAAAATCTATGACCAATCTCAAAAGATCAACTAAGGCCTAGCTTTCAAAGGGTTTCCAAAAACCATTCATCTATAGCTAAACCTAAACATTATCAATATATTATTGTATTATTTTGAAAAATACCTTAAGAGGGTCATTGAGATTAAAGAGAGTTAAATTGGGTTACCAACATAGTATATAATCCCTCCTCTTGCTCATGGGCCTATGTAAGAACCCCCTTGGTAATTAACCGCCCATACCACCACCTAAATAACTACAAGAGATCTACCTCCAATCTTGAATGTGATATGATATATGAACATAGAAGATATAGATAAAGTAGAGGGGCAAGATATAGATACTATGTTGTTGATAATAAAAGGAGACTTGAAGGGATAGCTAAAATAATCTAACTTAGGTAAGAATAATGGCCTAAATGTATATAAGTCTACCTAGTTAGTTATGATGTCTAACTGAATTGATGATAGTGGAAAAAAATGCTTATATGACACCCTTTGATGGTATCCATTATCCTTAATATCCCTAAAGGTAGATACAAGTTTTAATAAGCTCTATAGTTTTTATTAGACATCCATGTTGTGAAGGCTTGTGTGCATGACTATAGAAGAAGTTTAGAGAAAAGGGTTGAGGGAGCCCCAGTTAAAAGGGTGTTATCAAACCATAATAAAATGTTACATTATATCCTAACCATATAAATAGTAAATAAAGAGGGACACAGGTCCTACTCAGGCCTCTAGAACCAACTAATTCAATCACTCATGCAGGGCTAGAGGTAATCATGGTAGACCCAAAAGAGAAGAAGATAGAGATGGAAGTCTATGAAGTTGAGGAAAAATTAAAAAGCTTGAAATTAGATGGAGAAGGATGCTAATATAAATTGGAAGTAATTAATGCATCTATAGGTGGCTTAAGGTATTGAGGCTAATATTATTCCTATAAGGCCTAAGACCCTCCTTAAGTCTCAAAATCCCAACTCCTTCCTTGTAACAAATTCAAACCCCCCAAGTAGGCATAAGGTCATAAAAAGTTGTGTAATGATCATATAGTCATTGAGAAATGTTTTTTAGATATAGGAAGGTAGGGACGTGATTAATTTGGTCTCATTACCCATCCTAAGCTCCATCATCCCAATCTACCATTTTAATCTTCCAACTCAAATGCTTATATATTACATAGAAAGATGAGTGGGGACCAATTCTCATAGGGGATGTTGGGGACCCCTATGCACTTACTATCCATGAAAGAGAGAGTCTCATTTAGGAGATTGACTCTATGAATGATCCCTAACACTATCAACCCACTCAGAATGCTTAGGAAAGACTCAAAGGCTACCAAATTTCACTCTTAACTCATTGTATAAGGTGTATGGGACCAGGATTTATTTAGGAGTTTTGAAGGGGTATGTGGTCTCAACATGAATGGAAATAATTTTTTAATTTAAGGTTTGTACTCTATGAACCAATGTTAAGATTGTAGGCCACTAAAACCCTTCTTAAAAACATACAAATACTTGATGAAGAAATTTTGTGCTTAAATGTCTTCAAATGAGTTAGTTGAGTCTAGAAATTTTTAGATGGTCTAGTTAGGTATCAGAGTCACCCAAATGAGCCATTGGTTAGCATACATAGAATATATATTATACATATTATGCCTATATAAGATTGATATAGGCCTATAGGGGACTATTTCAAGCCTATGTGCAATAAATTTGAGAAAATCTGCATGTTTTACATAATTCTAAAGGGTTAAGGATATCAAGAGTCTAATAATATTACATAATTATCACCTATAGGGGTATCCACATCTAATGATTACATATATAAATTCTTAAGTTCTTGGTTATTTGAATGTGTATTTATGAAAAGGAAGCAAGTGGCTTAACCAAGCTAACACAAGTGACCAAAAATATTTAGGGGGTATAATCCATGCTCTAAGAAGTGTAAAAATGCTCAAATAACTCCATTTGAATGAAAAAACATAAGAATATTTTCATTATGCCTGGTGGCCTAATACCCTTCTCAAGATATCAATACTTGAATATTGAAGTAAAAGGATAAGAAGGGTTGAATGAGACCTCAAACTATCATGGAAATATATTTTAAGGACTTTAAAATGTACAACAAGCGTTGTTTTGTAGAGAACTTAAGATTGGCCATTTTGACCTAAAACTACCTTGAGAGTTAAAAAAATGTAAAATAGTCACCCAAAGAACACCTTCTTATGCTCAAAACTATATGAAATATCTGCATGGGGATCACAACTACTATAAAAAGTTGGGGAGGGTTGTATATTTGACCTTCTTGGCATTAGTTTTGTAGTTAAATCCCTTAAGGTTATGAATAATTGCTAAGAGTCTAAACTTCTATAAAACCCTAATAAAATCTTTATGGGAAATATATTGAGAAATTTTAACTTATATGCAATAAATTGGCTTGGTATACATGTATAACACCTTATTCACTCTTAATAGGTCCTACCCATGGCATTTTTTTATATGGACAGTTGTACAAATACACTAGAACCATATCTTTTTTAGGGTTTTATGATGATTTCAAGGTATAGATCTTGATGAATAGTTTCATATCATTCATGATGATCATGTGAATTTTATTTCACCTTTTTATATCATAAACCAATCTCAAACCCTCTTTTAAATGCTCCTACATGCATGCACTAAAGAGTCAATCTATAGGTGTTAGTGAAAGGTGACCTAGTCAATTAAATGAGTAAAAGTTATAGGTATGCACTATTGGAAAGGAACATGTGATGGTGTGAAGTGATATATTACACCTAAAACATACTAATTTACCTATTATTAAGTTTATATGAAATTATCATGGTCATCTAAGTGGTCAAAATAAAGTGATTAGACATAGTTGCATAGTAAGCCTATTTTGTCAATAAGAGAATATGTCTATTGCTATAAAGGGATGAAAAGGGAGTAATTTAAGGTCATAAACACACTTTTAACTACCTCATTCAGGTGATAAGGTACATTTCATATCCATAATGGAGGATGGGGTAGTTTTCTAAGCTTTATTGACATGCAAGAGAGAGGTAGGCTACTTAATGCTTCATAGAGGCCAAGATAGACCAAATTTATACCTTTGTAACTACCATGAGGAGAGGTAGTTAACAAGTTTGTCATGATCATGTTATGTATGGAGTTAACCAAAAATAAAGGATCCTCTATTAGGCCATTTTATATAACATATTGTCATTAAAGGCCATTATAAAGTTAAGGCAATGCATGGGAGAGTTGAAAAAGTTGTTATTGATCCTTATGTATGTTATAACTGATTGTTGAGTACATAAGGCTCATCATGACTTGTTATACACACTCATACACCATGTTATTCCTATTTTACCCTCTATTTATTTATAAATTGAGGAAAAAATATCATTGTATACATCCTTTAGCTAGGTATGAATAAACCCTACCCAAATTATACCTTATAACCTTTTGATTTAGTTAAGGAGTGTTTCATACTTGTTGATTTTCATAAGTGTTAGTTTTATCTTCCTCAAAAAGTCCTTTTTATCACTTATTTTTAGGGATATTTCTCTAAACAAGTCATATGGTATGTGAGAATGTTAGTGATAAGAATGGAAGTGTTATATAATTTTTATTGTTCTAAAGTAAACCTTTCATTCATCACCTTCAAGTTTCAACCATCTATCACAACCTTCATGTCAAATACTAATGCTTAGGATTATTTTAGAGAATATAAATTAGATACTAGTACTTATATATTTCATAAGTGTTTTTAAGGGTAAAATATAGTGGACATAACATTATTGGTGCATCACCTCCCTTAGTTTAGGTTTTGTTTATGCATCTCTTTATCCCTTTTCATCATCAAGCTAGTAAGGTTGATGAATTGAGCCATAATTAAGGAACTAGGGGAGATATTTTTATTTAGTATTTATCATATGAAATGGGTCATATAATAGGTTTTAGATGCTTGGATATCTTTTTTACATAAGTGGAATTCATCTAGTTATCCATAATTTTCATCTAGACAATCTAGGTCTAGTGGCATAAAAGTTGAGTAGGTAGTTTACTAACATCATAATTACCACATGTGATGAGTCAAGGGGATTTGTAAATGTGGTTATGAAAAAATTAGTCACCATTCATTTTTCACTAAATTTTATATCATGCACCAAAGTGCATCAAAATATATGTGGGTGCAAAGTTGGGCTCCCAAGTAGTTTGACATTGCTTTCCCATACTTAGCAAAATTTATAATGTGTAAAGAAGAGTTGAGTTAGAATTTTGATGATTTAATTTTTAAAATTTTGATGTTTTAAGAGAAAGTGATCATATGGGTTTTTTTATTTTTATACCTAGTTGATTTGTGCTAATTTTCAGGGCAAAGTTAGCTTCCCACATAGTTTGCAATGTTTTCTTGATAATCATAAACCATCATGTAGACATGGATGAACCAGTAAGTTTGTGAATTTATTTTAGGTAAATATAAGGTCAATATTATTTAAATGATATCATGAACATGTTTTCTATAATGTTAAAAATCTATCCTAAAAATTTGGCATCTTGAAGTGTTGTGCAGCTTGAGATATAAATCTTCAAAGTTACACTTATAGATAATGATGGGTTAGAGACCATCAAGTTTATTTACATTAAAGGATGAGGTAATTTTTTATATAATATCCAATTGTGTTCATTAAATCAAATATATTTATCCTACAATGAATATGAAGTCAACATGTCAACATTGTATTAGAGGCAGCCTTTTGGTAGAAGTGCATGGAATGATAGTAAAATGTTCAAAAGGCACACAAGGGTGAAAAGTTTCATGATCTAAAGAGTTTTCAGCTAGATATAATGATGAGAATTTCTAGTTAAATAACTGGTTGATCTATAGAGATTGCTGGTGTGTATTTAGTCAATATTGCAAAGGTGCATGAGATGAGGTCAAAGTGACTAAAGTTTAATGTTTAGCATTGGTGGACTATGTGTTAAAGGTAGAACTTCATATAGAAAGATATATGGTGTGTGTTTAATATGAGTAATGAGGAACCAAGATAAGATCATAATTTTTGATGTTTAACTATGACCATTTGGATTTAAATATTCAAATTTAATAAAGGAAAAAACTAGTGCTCAATTTTCGTGCCATAACTTTCAATCTATGTAGAATTTGACCATGGTGTAAAAAGAGAAGTTGTAGAGGATACAAGGCAAATTTTTAAATATGATATTGAATATTTTATTATGTGTATATTCAAATATATTGAGGTTCAAATTTGACTATGTGTTCTTGATTGTTATTCAAGTAACCTGAGAAGGGTATTTTAGCTCTTTTTGATGTTGTTTTGATATCTCATAATGAATTAGTCATCTGGGAGTGTTTTTGAATCCATAAGGATGATATATGTGCATTATTAAGGATTTAACAATTTTTTATAGTATGAAATAAGTCTTAGAAGGTGATTGTGTGTTTTCTCATAATGACTATGTGTACAAAGAGTTATTTGAGCAAATTATGCTTAAGTAGAAAGGTATTATGATGGTTGCTGGCACTTAAGGAAGACCTATAGATCATTTAAAATGGGTCCATGCATTTTGAAAGTGTTTTTATGTTCTTAGTATGCTCAGAGAAGTATCAAAAGGTGAATGGGTCTCCATAGTACCTAAAAGTGACTTAGGCCTATTTGAAAGTAGATTGTACTTAAGTGTGACCTATGTAATATGCCTTAAGGGTGAAGGCATGTATTGTGGCTAACCAAGATGTTGATAATTAATTATATCTATATATAGTGAAATCAAAGGTGATGATTTATAAATTTTTGATAAGGCTTGTGGAAGACTTATGAGAGAGACTTGTGTAAGGTGGATGTGAGAGTTGTGGAGCGAAGGAGAAGTAGAGTGCCCAGTTAGATGAGTTGATAAGCAAAGTAGAGTGAGGAATATGTTTATGACATATAGGACATATTTATTATGCTTGAGTATTAATATTATATTTTGAGGAAAATAAAAGAGGTTTAAGTGTGCATATGAGGATAATTTTAGTGAAGAAGGAGAGAGATTGTGACATGCCTATGTGAAAGGCCTTTATGAGATAGAGATATTTTGTGTAGGGGTTTGATAACTAGAGATCCATCATATAGTGTTAAATACATTAGTTCCAAGGTGGAATGTTCATTTCAAAGGGGGTTTAAATGACTTGATATTATTTAGGGTCATTTTCTCCTTGTGAAATAGGTGTTTCATTAAATAACTTTGATCAGGAGGATATAATCAAGGTTTGCTAGTCTAAAGGAGTTGATCAGTCTATATTTGTAATTTTTTATAAGACAATAGTCTAAGTGTTATAGGCTTGAAATTAGGTTTTATTACCCATTAGGGTTTCCCATAGGAACTATGTGTTATGTGTTTAATCTTTTGTATGCATTGAATGAATGAGCTCTATTATTTATGTTGCTTGATCAAGTTGATATATGTTGATTGTTTAATAGTTTGAAAGGATCACAATTTAAATTGAAATATTTGGCTTCATTGATTCACCCCCTTCTCAATTATTTTACCTCTAAAAATTGGTATCAAAGTAGGTCATTTTGTAAAGTATTGATATCTTGAAGATGATCTAAGGTACAATATGGTTAGTCATCGAGGAGGTTTCTCTACTAAGAAATCATTGATGGTCAATGTATTTGATTATGTATTTTGGAGTGCCAGGATAGGAACATACATTATGTTCCTAAGGTTTGATTTATGGTAATCTATTTTATATGGTTATGTTTCTCCTACTAATCATCCATCTAGTGTTTTAAATAAGAAGTTATTTGAGAAACATTTTAAGGTAATGCCTGCCATCACCTATGGTCTTACATAAATTAAGTTTACCAAGGTAATCCATTACAAATTTGTGAAAGAGATATGGGATAAAATGTAGATTATTTATGAATGAGATTCAAAGGTCAAGTTTTCTAGGTTGCAAAATCATAGAAGACAATTTGAAAATATCAAGATGAATGAAGAAGATTCTATGTCATCCTTTTTGCAGAGAGTTGATAAGATTGTGAACATCATTAAAGGTCTTAGAGAGAACTTTAAAGAGGCTACTATTATTCAAAAGGTATTAAGGTATTTATCCCCCAAGATGTATTTGAAAGTATCTTCTATAGAAGAGTGTCATATCCTTACTCAGTTAAAGATGGATCAATTTTATCTCACCCTTACTGCCTATGAAATGAGCAATAATGATGATATACCACCAAAGAAGGAAATAAATTTCAACACTAAAATGAATAAAAAGAAGAAGTTAAAAGGTAAGAAACTCAAGGATAATGAAATTTTTGATATACATGAGGATGAATTAATTACTTTAATTTCAAGAAAATTGAGAGTAGGTTCAAGAAAGTATAAAGGTAAACTACCCCTCAAATGCTTCAATTATTGTGAGATAGGACTTTTTGATAAAAAATTCCCTCATAAGTATAAGAAGGATGATTATGAAGAGAATGATAAAGGTCATGATGATGGAAAGAGATCATTTAGGTTTGATAAAATCAAAAGGGGATTTAAAAGGTTTAATAACAAGAAGTACTTTAAGGACAAGAAGAGTCTCTACACCAAAGAAAATTATATCTCATCAGATGGGAGTGAAGTTAGTGACTCTAAGTATGATCATGAAGATGATAGCCCTGTTGAAGATGAATCCCTGTTCATGGTTGAGGAAGGTAGTTGCTCACATTAAAAGGAGTCTACATGTAGTTATTCAGATGATGATGAAGATGAGGTGGAATATGAGACTACATTGATAAATACTCTTAAGGAATTAAATATTGAGAATAAGATGAATTCTCAACTCAAATACTATGAGGAACAATTTATTATATTTGAGTAAAGAATGAATGAAGATGTTAAGGAGCATGAAGATATGGCCAAACATCTCAGTTGTCAATTGAAAGTCCTATCTACAAGCCTAAAAACTAGAGAAGATGAATGTTCAAGGTATATAATTGAAAATGAGTCATTGGGATCTGATTTAGAGAAAATATATAGTAATTTTAAGTCATTTGTGAGATTTTAAAAGAGCTCAAGTGATCTAGACAACATTCTAAATGATCAAAAATAGGCAAATGATCAGACTAGTCTTAGATACAAAGATGAACTAGAGATTACAAGTCAAGATAAGATGAAGACTAATGTGAAGAAGGATAATCAATGTTTGAATACAAATCATTAGACAAGGAATGAATTTGATAATATAATGAAGATAAATGAGATCAAATAACCAAATTTCATGAGGTATGTAAATTTCAATGGCTACTGGTATACGTGTAATCAATTTAGGAAGAGAGATAGATAATGTACACGACCTATTAAAAATGAGTTTACATGGGACTATGATGGGGGTAATAATTAAAAAGGTGTGATTAAGGTTGAGTTCTTCAATTTTCATGATGTGGGACACTTTATGAAACATTTTCCATTTAAGGTAAGGCAAGTTGAGTTTCCTTTAAGAGATATCGAGTGATATAGTTGATATGAACTAGAACACATTAAAATATTTTTTCCAATTATGGTAAGATAAAATGAGCTTATTGAAAAAGGTATGATGTGCTTCAAATATCAAGAGAGAGGTCACATTGTGAGGTTTTGAAAGCAAAGGTCTACAAGTTAGAATAGGTTCAATTAGCCTCCTAGAGTGCAAGGAAGAAGGCAAGTCAAGTCATGGAATCCAAAATTGGTAAGTATGAGCTATGATGAGACTAAAGGTCCAAATAATATATTTTATATGGTGGATAATACCATAGAAGGTGAAGAGTTCCAAGATATTTCATTGACTACTCATGTTTTAGAGACCAAACTCAAGGTGAAGACCAAGATATTAGTTGAGTTTAATCCTGAGATGTGTATGGATCCAGGTGAACATCCTATTATTGTTGATAAATATTAATGAAAAGAACATAAATTGTCTTTACTGAGTGATGAGGTTCTAAGTTTCAAGGGTGATGATTCAAATGAAAATGTATGTCAAGATTCTATAGTTTCTCCATGTCTTGTCAATTATATCTTAGAAGAGGAGAGTGATATAGAAAATGAATGAGTTGTCATAGTTCATACTAAAGAGAAGAAAAATAAGAGAAATAAGTCTTATAGATATAAAATGATTCCATTGATTACTAAGGAGATGTGGGCCACTCCTGGCTTCACTTTGTTCTGGAGGATAGTGGTGCAAAGGATGCCTTTATCTATGATTATTAAGAGACTCCTATTAGTGGAGAAGAAAGTGTTGATGTGGTGATCTTTAGAAGGTCATAGAAGGCTAGAGATGAGTGATTTTAGTTGGATTAGGTATTTCTAGGTGGAATATATGTTTTGATAATGTCATGATGTTTATAATTGTATATGGTTAGTCTACATGGTCAAAATGGGTGTTTCTAGGTGGCATAATGCATTTAATGCAATGTCTAGATGATATTTTTCAATATAAATGTCTATTGACCTTATTATAGTATGATCCATTTATATTTGTGGTTTAAAGTACATTTAAGTCAAAATAGAGATTTTTGTTTGCTCTCGGGCTTCCTAGTTTGTGCTTAAGAGTATGTAGGACTAAAAATGGGTTATAGGATGTATTGGTTCCCAAAGGTGTGGAATATAAAATATTAGTTTATAAGTGTGTGATTTCTATCTCCAAGTGTGAAATAAGTTTTAGGAGTATGCATTGACTAGAATGTGTTGTGTTGACCTCATTTGTTTTGAGATTCTAGCATTTTGGGATTTACCAAAAAAGAAGTTTGCCTTATGAATTGAGGTTTGAGGATTATTAATATGTTGAATTGCATAGATGAGTTGTCAAATGAATATTTATATATATTTTAATGTTTTTATTTATCAAGTTATTCAAAATTTTGTCAAATTGGAGGCTTAATTAGGTAGTAGGTTTGTGAAGGAATTATGTTGTAGAGGATGATCTAGGTGATGAAAATTTGTGTGATTGAGGGGGCATATGAGTGTGCTATAGATATAAAGTTTCATGTCTTGAACATGTGTCTATTAAAATTTATGGGATATACAAGTTATAGGTAGGGCTATAAGGAGTTTAGATAAGCCTACTCTTGAAGATATGATTTTTGTTCAATTTATCCAAAATAGTAAGGCATGAGTGTGACAAGGTGATTTATAAAGTTGGTTCAGTTCATGTTTCCTATTTGGTAAGTGGCATGATGTTTTGTTTATGGTTATGGAAGTGTCTTAAGAAAGGAGGCTAGTAAGTCAGTGTTTTAGTTCCTCATGGTGTGTGGAGATATGAAGATGCTCAAGTGATGATATTTCTCATAAATCATAGAGGGATTCCATCTCAAATGTTTCTTAAATTGTTCAATCAGATTTTAGTGCATGGTTGAGAAATACAAGGTGGTATGCATAGAGTTAGGGGGAGATAACTCAAGTATCTTAAATAGATTGAGGAAATTTGTATGATGTAAGGGGAATCATAAGTGAGATGCTTCAGTCATATTGAAGATGTGGTGATGTCTAATATAAATTTAATTTCAGTAAATATTGGTATGATGACTTGATCAAACATAGTCATGTTTGTGTGTTCTTTCTTCACTAATTATAGTGCTTGATTGAAGTGAGTACTGACATGAAGAAACAAGAATTATTCAAGGCAAGAAGAGATGGATCAAGGTAAGGGGGAGATTGTATCATATTTATAAGGTGTTATTATAATTTTGGTGATATTTTCAAGTCCTCAAGATCATATTATGCCCACTTTGTCATTGTGTCAAAGGGGGAGAAAGTTCCTATTGTGAGAGTGATTGAAGAGAGAGTAAGTGAGATGAATGATGTTTATTGAAATCAATGACATATGGGATATTGTTGGATATTTTTAAATTATTTCATGGAAATTTCATGGAGGTGTCTTGGTGAGTCAATGAAGTACTTTGAAAGCCTACGTAACAGTGACAAAGTGTGCAATGTGCTTGTCAAAGTGTGCTTGAAGTTGGCTCAGTTGTTCCTTAGTTTTATCTTGGTTAGAGGTGTTTAGGGAAGAATATGGAGTATTTATCAGGTGAAAGGGGTACTAAAGGATTTCTTATGATTGGATATATTGTGTCCATAAGTAAAATTCATGTGGTAGTCCATAGTTTTCATCTAGACAGTTTGGGTCTAATGGTAGAAAATCTAAGTAGGTAGCTTGTTGATGTCTTAATTATCATGTGTGAATAATTCAAGGGGAGTTTGTCATATGGTTGTGATCACATTAGTCCCTAATTATTTTGAAATAAATTTTAGATCATGCACCAAAGTGCATCAAAAGATATGTGGGTGCAAATTTGGGCTCCTAGGTAGTTTAACATTGTTTCCCCATACTTAGCCAAATTTTTAATTTGGCAAGAAGATCTGAGTAAGCATTTTGATGATGTAATTTATCACACATGTGGAAGTTTAATGATAATATGATTATATATGTTTATTTTTTTTCCTAGTTTATTTGTGATAATTTTTAGGTCAAGCACCAAATCATGACAAAAGATATGTAAGGGAAAAGTTGGCTTCCTAGGCAGTTTGTAATGTTTTCTAGATCATCAAAAACTATCATGTAGACATGGATGAACTAGTAAGTTTGTGAATTTTTTTAAGGTACACATAAGATAAATATTGGATAAAGTATATCATGGATATGTTTTTTATAATTTTAAGAATATACCCTAGAAATTTGGGGTCTTGAAGTGTTGTCCAACATGAGATATAAATACTCAAATCTGCACTTATAGATAGTGATGGGTCAGAGACCATAAAGTTTATTCACATTAAAGGATGAGGTAATATTTTCTATAATATAAAATGGTTTGGATTAAATCATACATATTGATCCTATGGTGTGTATGATGTCAACATGTCAACATTGCACAAGAGGCTACCAAGTGGCACAAGCAGATGAAATGAAAGTTAAATTTTCATAAGGCATGTGAGGGTACCAAGTTTCATGATCTTGGGAGTTTTAAGATATATCTAATGATGAGTATTGATAGTTAAAGACCTGGTTGTTCTTAAAATATTGACTATGTGTGTTTGGTTTATATTACAAAGGTGCATGAAATGAGGTCAAAGTAATTAAAGATTAACATTTGGCATTGGTAGACTATGTGTTAAAGGTCAAGCTTCATAAAAAAAATTTGATGGTACATGTTTAATATGAATAGTGAGGACCTGAAATGAGAGCATAATGTGTTATGTTTAACTGTGACCATTTGGATTTAAATATTAAAGTTTAACAAATGGAAAAACTGGTGATCAATTTTTTTGCCACAATATTCGATCTATGTAGAATTTGAACATGGTGTAAAAATAAAAGTTATACAAGATTCCAAGGAACATATATAAATGTTATTTTAAAGATCTTATTATGTTTATTATCAAATATATTTAGGTTCAAAGTTGACTATGTGTTCATGCTTATTCTTCAAGTAACTCAAGATGGGTATTTGAGCTCATTTTGATGTTGTTTAAATATCTCATGATGAATTAACTATTTGGGAGTGTTTTTAACTCCATAAGGATGATCTATGTGAATTATTAAGGATTAAAAAATAATATGTAGTATGAAAAAAGGCTTATAAGGTAATTATGTGTTCACTCATCATGACTATGTGTACAAAGAGTTGTTTGAGAAAATTATGATTAAGCAAGAAGGTAGTGTGATGGTTGTTGGAACTTAAAGAGGACCTATAGATCATTTACAATGGGTCCATGTATTTGGAAAGTGTTCTTATGTTATTATTATGCTTGGAGAAGTATCAAAATGTGAATGGGTCTCTATGATACCTAAAAGTGACTTAGGCCTATTTGAGAGTGGATTGTGCTTAAGTGTGACTTATGTAACATGCCTTAAGTGTGAAGGCATGTATTTTGGCTGAATAAGATGTTAATAATTCATGATATATTTATATATATTGAAATAAAAGGTGATGATTTATATATTTTTGAGAAGGCTTGTGGAATTGTTGTGAGAAAGACTTGTGTAAGGTAGATGTGAGAGTTGTGGAGCAAAGGAGAAGAAAAGTGCCTAGTTGGATAAGTTGATAAGTAGATCATAGTGAAGAATATTTATATGACCTATAGGACATATTTATGATGTCTAAATAGTGATCTTGTAGTTTGAGGATATGTGAAGAGGTATGAGTGTGTATATGAGGATAGTTTGAGTGAAGGAGAGAGATTGTGACATGCCTATGTGAGAGGCCTATATGAGATAGAGAGAGTTTATGCATGGGTTTGATAAACAAATATCCATTATTAGGTGTTGAGGACATTAGTTCTAAGGTAGAGGTGTTCACTTAAAAGTGGGTCTAGAGGACCTGATCTTCCTTAGGGGAAGTTATTCCTTGTGAAATAGGAGTTTCATTAAATACATTTGGTCAAGAGGATATGGTCAAGGTTTGATAGTATAAATTATTTGATTAGTATCTTATTTGTAATTTATTATAGGATAGTATTCCATGTGTTTTAGGATTAAGAGTAGGTTTTATTCTCCATAAGGGTTTCCCACAGGAACTATGTGTTATGTGTTTGATCTTGTGTATGCATTGAATGAATGATCTATATTATTTATGTTTCTTGATCAAGTTGATATCTACTAATTGTTTGATAGTTTGAAAGGACTCCAATTAAAATCAAAATATTTGGGCTCACTAATTCATCCCCCCTTCTTAGTGATTATACCTCTAAGAAGTTACCTACATATTGATACTCTGAGGAGGGATCAAGTATGATGTAGTTCTCCCCACCCAAGTGCCTGTGTAAGTGCAAGTAAAGTTAGTATGAATGATAGTTTAAGTTATTTTGAGTGGAATTCAAGACTGAAAATCTAAGTATTATATCATTAGGGTGGTTTTATATGGTTATATGTATAATTAAGGTAAAATAAGGATTAATAACCTTGATTATGCATAACTTATTCTAAGATAATTTGTGTTATTTGCATCTAATTTCCATCTAGTGAATAAAGGGATAAAAATTATGTATATATTATTCTAGTGATATTGTCGGTCTTTAGAGAAGTCTAGGATAACGCTACATGATTTTTGTGTTGAAATATATATCTTTTGGTCACCAAATGTGGGAAAAGGAAAATAATGCCCAAACTGGGGCATTAGCACAATTGGCACTACTATCCAAATTATTGATCTAGTGCCTAGTTGGTAGAACCTGAGGAGCTAGGGGCCATAATTCTAAATTAAGGGTCTAAGATTACTTTAGGGATGTTATAGTATGCCTGTGGAATGTATTAAGGTTGGTTATGTGTTGAAAATGACCCTAATATAGGTCTAGCCTAAGCTAGGGATATGTGGTCTTAATTAACATGCTTAGCACTAAGTGTCATTTTTAGATGATTACACATCTAATGAACAAAATTTGCAGATTGATGATTATATTTGAGATTAATATATATTTAATAGTTCATTGAAAACACATTGGTTTGTATATATTTATGATTATTTTATTATAGGTAAATTCCCACAACATTTTTCACCAAAGGAGAGAGATAATGTTAACACTTGTAATAGTCCTTTTTTACACATGTTAGGTTATCTCTATTACATTGGGACTAACATGGTCATGAAATGGCATGTGATAGAACATGAGGCCTTTTAAATCCTTTAATATTATCATTATTAACCCTATAGTGTGAAGTTGATAATAAATAAGGTTGTTACTAATATTTTCACAAGATCAATCTACCAGCTTACTCTACACAAGATAAAAAGAAATATAACAAAAAAATGTGATATATGTTTGTGTATTGTGAAACCCACACATTTGGGTGAGATGCCTCTTCATCCTTAGGTTTCTCTATTACTTTTTTAAAATATGGGATAGATTTTTTTGGATCTATATATCCTTTTTAAAATTAGATGGAATACTATTTGGTTTTTATAGATTATCTCACCAAATAGGTGGAGACAAATGCACTAAAAATTTATGATATAAAATGGTTTTTGAATTTATATATTAAAATTTTTTTAAATAATATGGTTTCCAAAGATAAATTTTCATTGATAAAGGGATATAATTCACCTTAGATTTGATTACATCATTTATTCATGAGTATGAGCTATGCCATTAGAAATCAAATCCATATCATCCATAGTCCATTGGTAAATTAGAAGTAGAACATAGAGCATTGGAGAAAATTTTGACTTAAAAAGTAGACCTGCATCATTGGGTTTAGATAACCAAATTTTATATTTTTTAAAGACTTTTAGAACCATATGGAATACCATCATAGGTTTCATAGCCAATGAACTATGGTATGGTAAGAATGTTATTCTCCCCATAGATTTGGAGATTATAAATTTAAATAATACATTATAGTGTGGTGTCATGAACATTTTTTCCTCCTAAAATATAGGCATGACATTCCATAGTATGAAACATAACAGGTACAATCATGGATATATATTAATATCCACTTAATCTCACAAAACATATCTATAATTACCATGAGACTTAAATAGATGTGATCTAATAATTTAGAATCCCATAGTCTAAATTCATTTGTCGAGTACTTACTAATCTTTATAATATCATGCTAAATTATAACTATGCTTATGAAATTGATACATTCATAAAATTCAACCTCATAAATCATAGGCACACTTAGCTCCATGTGGCCACTTGGGTAGGCTCCAATTACATGTTATCCTCTCTTTTGACTATTGGGTATCCTAAGGGATCTACATATTGATGCAAATAGATCAGTCACATTGCTCTTCCTAATTCATCAATATTTTTTGGTATCTGACATCTTTGTTAGACCATGGGAACTAAAAACTATGACAAATGGGATGTGTGACACTTTCGAATTAGTTAGGTTCTCCTAGGTTCTAAAATCATAGTTAAGGCCAAGATATTGGCCAATCTTCCTTGAGTTATAATGGAAATTCTTGGCTGGAATAGGCTTTTAAAATATTTGACATCTTTTTTAGGATTAAGGGACTAACACATTTAGTTTTGGGGTGATCTGATTGGTTGGAGTCTTAATACATGATAAGAGGTAGCTTCTGATAGGTCCATAGTATAAATTTTTTGACACTATCTCATCTTGAGAGTTTTAATCTAAGACTAAAATGGTCCATATTTCATGTGTAGATTATTTCTTATCCTCTAACATGCCCTAACAACTCTAATTCCCTGAGACTATGGGAGGCTTCTATTCCACTTGGTATCATTCCACCAACTTTCTTTCTCAGGGGCCAAAATATTTGTATGAACATATTTGGTTCATAGGTCAATAGAATGATGCCACATGGCAATAGATTATTCTCTTTCTAGCCTAGCTGATTCACACTTTGTACAATTTTCTTTGGGATCACAAGTTGGCATGATGATGGCATGTGTCAACATCTCACTCACCTACTAGTTAGACACTGACCATACTCTACACCATGTTGACATCACTCCAGGGTCATGAGATGGTGATACATGGTTTATTTAAAACCATTTTCCAAGATCTAAATAAAACTAAGGAAAAAATATATCAAAGGGCCCCAAATTCAATGGCATCATCCTTTAGGTCATTGAGATGATCAAATACATGAAACATGGAGGCATTCAGGTATTAACCTAAATAACTTAGTCCCTTTGAAATTTTACACTCTTGGGCATTGCCACTTGGTAATTATGTGGAGATTTAGGTCATTAGAGGATTTTCCATCCATCTAATCCTTTAGGTTATTGGGATGATTCGATGTGGCATCATCTAGCCAATATTCAAAAATCCCAAATTTAGGAGAAAAAAAGACAAAATAAAACTAAAAATATGAACTTAAGGGAAAAAATCACAAGGAAAGACCATAGGTATTTGATATTTTAGCTTACATTTCAGCTTTGACAAACTATGACACTTGTTAAATATCAATAGAATTAGAATGATCTCCATGGACATTCAAAACTATTATTCACAACATTTATCTTAACAAATTTGAAAAAAAATTCTTTAAAGACCCAAGGACTTAAATAAAATCTTTGAGACTTTAATAAGAATGCTAAGTCTTTTACTAAAGACTTATCCAATTTGACAGAACTTTGAAATAAATATGGAGCCTTAATTAAGACATAATCTAAAAAAGTTTGACTTGAATAATATTAAGGAAATATTTCTTCAATCAACCAAATGTTGTAGTGTGGCTAATATTAACCAGAGAATCAAGCTTAAGAAAACTTCAACATCATCATAAAATGATCTATCTAAAGGAAGGTCACAAAATAGGCAACTACTCAACTGCTAAGGCCTAAGGGATTATTTTACATACATCCATATAATTCTTGATATCTTAATAATATTTTATAATTATCTTAATTTTTATTCCAAATAACAATCCAAGGCTCAAAATATATATTCAACTCAATCCATGCTCAATATCAATCCAATGTATAACTCTAAAAATCATCAGGAAAGATACAAGCATAAATAAAGAATTACTTACATCAATATTAAATCAATTAACCCATTTATCTTTTATAAGAGAGGACATAAGGTCAAATAGGATCTTTTTTCCACATGCAAACCCTTTCCCAAGAATCGAAATACACTCAAACATAACCAAAATACTTGTAATGGTTAGCTTATCAACATTATATATTATTATTCTCAATAACAATATTATAGCTTCACTTCTGAGTTCTTTTAATTCTTAAATAAATTTAACTCCTTTAATTCATCTCATTCCGATTAGATTTAGACGATCAATTCTAAAATGGCCAACCAAATCTAGGCTATGTAAGCATAATCCATATTATGAATCAATTAACCTAACCTTATTCATAAAATTAACACACCTTAAATCATAATCTTCCAAATTAGAGGCATATTAAATCACATGCCTTCATGTGATAATAATTATTCATATGTATCTATATACTTCATTTAAGATAATACCTTTACAAATTAGCCAAGATGCAATGAACAAGCATTCACTATATATTCAATAAAATGACATCAATAATATTATATATATTAAGGCCATTCACTTGGCCAAACTCAGTCATGAATGTAAAAGCCTTCACTTGGATTCCATTTTCAATAGTAATCCCTCACAAAGAGGCCTAATAAACTAATAAAATAGGTAAACTACAAAATAATTCTCTATAGTAATAGAGAGAACATTAAACTAATAAAATTTATAATAATAATGGTCCTCACATATCTCACAATAAATCATTAATACAAAAATACAATAATTTTTGATGAGAATAATTAATCCTTGGCATATAGCTAGTTATAATAAAATAATAAAGCATAAGCAATAAATAGTAAAAAACAACCTCCTCTTCACTCCAAGTACAACATTGGCAAATAAAAGTTGGGTTCATCTCCCAACCTTTTGACATCATCAAGTGGCTACTCTAAGCACCACTGAGTAAGAATCCCAACTCCAAGCATGTTCACATCATGTTTTAAGGTAAATAAATGCAAACAATAGGAAATTTGTTTTAGGCTCAAAGAGAGAGATACTCTCAATATGAAAATAAAGAATGTATATGTCAAGAGGTTACCATTCTACTTAGTATACCACTCCCATTACTTTTTTGGTATAGGGACCCACTATGCCTTGCAAAAGTCCAAGCCTTTTTCTAAGGTCTTAATTCTAAGAACTATTATGTGTTAAATACAAATTTCACCATCTAGAAAACACAAGTGAATTCATTTTGAATTTTATACTAACTTACTATTCTCTTTCAAATTTTTTGTATATGCATAGGTTTTTGTCGAACATACACATTTTGGTCTTAGGAATTTGGTATTCAAAAAAAGTGTTCATGAATTTTGTTCGTAGGTTTGGCTCTTTGGAAATCCTGCATTTCAACCTTCAGTATTTGGTTTTTGGAACAAGTCTTTGGATTTTTCATTTAGTTAAATTGTTTGGATTTCTCATTTGTTTGAATTTAGTACTCAATAAAATTATTATGGAAATGGTTCTTAGGCAAGTTATTGGTCAAGTATTTAGTCTTCATATTTTCTCACTCATAAGTTCTATTTGTAATTCCTTGTGCCTTACAAATTTTGTCTTCTAAATTTACTTGGTTGATTTTACCCCTCACTATTTGGTCATTATATTTTATGTTAGGGATTTGTGTTTATGATTTTACCCTTCAAAATACTACATCTAAATTTATGATTCATAGTTGGTGGTTGGTAGATAGATTTTCAAGATTTTTATCTTTAGAAAAAATGTTAACTCTTTATTGTCTATACTTGTGACTATCATTTCAGTGTAGATGAGTTTGGTTGTTAGGAATTTTTTTTGGGGAAAGTGCATGAAAATTTATCATTGGGTATTTATCATAAGATGAGTTTAGTCATCAGGATTTTTTTTAGAGTTTTTGTTTAAAAACCCTAATTTTTGAGAATTGGTAGGTTCAATACCAATAGAAAACTAGATCCATGACTACTGAAGGCCTACTTGGTATAGCCAATAAAGTATAATAATAAGACTTAATGACACTTGTCAAAATATAATGACATGAAATACCCACCAAATAAATTATTAAAATTTTATTTACACAAGTAAAGAGAGTTCATAGATGTTGGACATTAATGGTGCATAAATTGGAATTGAATTCTAAAGCTATATCAATGACTTAAGACTATCAAAATGCTCATCCATCATAACTGAACTTAAAACTATGATGTTACCTTACAAATGAGCCTTAGAAACCTACATGTTAATCATAAAATGAAATCTAGTAAAGCCCATCCATCAAAGTCCAAGAATAAGCATCAGTCAATTAAGAATGGCCTCTTTATCTAAAACATTTAGAGGAGTTTTTTCACCATCCTAGTTCTCAATTAAGGAATCTATCAAGTACGCTGATACTATTTTTGACTCCAACATTGTCAATGATCAATACCCTAAGTATTAAAATATGTGGTATGCCATTGATATAGTCTAAACCCACACTCAAAGGAGATGTTAACATCAACACAAGTAATTGGTGGTAGACCTTCTTCCTTTCAAACTATAAGGGCTACACCACATGGTATCCAAGCCTAAAGTGATGCCATGAAAATAAATGTTATGGGATATATTATTAACTAGAAATATAATGGGAGACACCTACTTGCACCATTTAAAACACAAGACCATCATGTACTATATCTTAGGAGATGCATTTTAAAGGTGTTTATCTTTTCTAGTCTCATACACTACTTATAATTTTCATAGGGTGGTAGGATGAAAAGAAAACAAATCAATTAATAAGACATTGATCAAGTAGTTTATCCTTGGGGATATTATCATCCCAAAGGATAAGGAGCTTGTACTTATCACCAAGTTTAAGATGGAGGTTTACATTGGGATGCCCCCCCTAAAAAAACTTTATGGTTTACCAAGCATCCATTTTCTTCACTTGGAATGGGTTCCACTTTAGGATATGATAATGACATTAGACATAAAATTTTCCTTGGGGGAGATAATTAGAGTCAGGATAAGATAATAGATTTTACATAAGGATAAGTGGCCTACTAGTTTCCAATTATATATTGTGTCTTACCTATAAGATGTTGTGATGGGAATAATATATATTCACTATGGGTCACTTTGAGACCCCACTCCAAACTTCATTAATAAATTTATTTGTTTTTATTATTCATTCATGAATATATACCCATTTACAAAGAACATCACATGTATTATAAATTATTTGTATCCTTAGGTATGGTAGGCCATTCACGAAGCTCAATTTCCTAGGGTATCCAAATTAATTGTAGACACATTTGCACCATGGGATGACTATTGCTTATATCTAGACTATAAAATGATTATGGTCATTTGAAATAAATTTAACCCCTTATGTCTTCCCATGTATGTACTAAATAACTTGGTTGAATCAGATAAAGTATTTCAACTATGGTGGAGTGTAGATGAGGACTTGAAAAATAAGAATAAAAGTACATTTTATGGCTCTCATCTAATGATAGGCTAAATGTGCTACATAATATTGGTAAAAATTAGAGGGTACTTTTCATTTATCACCTTGCCTCATAGGGATTTGGATCCTCATGTAATAATTCAAAATCATATCATGGGTCTCAATATTTCATACCGAAATGAGCCCTAAAATCATGACTTTCTATTCCTAAATGCCAAGGATGATACCTAGGTCTTGGAAAGGGCACAAATAAAAGTTTTTAGGGAATACCATAATAAAATCATATAAAAAGATCCCTCTATCTCTATTATAGATGCATGAATGAGGCTCCCACCCTCATGTGGATGGGATACCTCAAATCTCTAGAACACCAAACCTCTACAACCATTAATATAATGTTGTTGGCCTTCTCAAAATTCTCCCTAGACATTGAAAGTCATTAAGAAGGATCCTTATACAATTAAAGCTAGATATGAAGGAGCTTAGGGAGAACAAATTTACCTTGACTCCTTTGACTGAGAGGATTGAGACCATATGACTCCTCCAACCATGTAATAACTTAAAAGTGTGTAGGTTTAATATAAAACAATTCAAGAGGCCTACCCCACAACCAAAAAGGTTACATTTTTTATAATAGGAAACCATGGGATTATCCTCTTCCAAAGAACCTAATGATTTGGGAAAAACTAGTAGGAGATCCTTTAGCTCAATAAAATTCTAGTAAAGGGAATTTTATTAGGGAAGAAAGAGATCTGAATGAAGAGGAGTTTTAGAGATCAAAATCCTTTATCCTCTAAGACATTAAAGGAAAGGCACCTCTAGATGAAAATCAATTAGGTGAGGAGATGACATATTTTATCTCTACTATAATTTTATCTTTTTCTTCCCTTTCTATAGCTAATTTAGTTCCTTTTGATTCCATTCTTGACTACCCATAGTTAATCCCAAGGTAGAGGATGTATCATATATCCTTGATGTCTCCACATTCCCAATTGTTGCCATTACACTAGTTATATTCACATCCTTAATTTCCTCCACTACTTATGTAAATACATTTTACACTACCCATCACCCCCTAAATTAGAAATAAAGGCCTCCTCGAAACATAGGTGAGAATTAGAAAGTTCTTAACTTCATGTATAATAATCTCAAATAGACATGCCAATGCCTTCCTCTACCTCTTCTCAATACGTCACTATGAAATATTTAGAGAATATGGAAAGAGAAAATAATATACACAATCAAACCATGACCTCAACATGTAGGAGTAGAGTTGTCTAAGATCATTTGGCCTTCCTTTCTTGACCAAGTACTTGAAGAAGATTTAAAACAATCAGCAGAAGATACATTAGTTTAGAATACAAATGAGGACACTCAACTAGCCAACCCAATGTAATTGGTCATCCCATAGAAGGAAAATGATTTAGGGTCAAAACCTTGTTAGAAGCTGAATCTCACAATCACAAATCTACCCATAGTAAATTCTATATTTGATAAATCTATAGGTAGTGTCCAAAGGGTAAGGAAAGGAAAATTGGAATATACTAGAAGAGGGATCATACTTGAATAGAGATAAGAGGTTCTTACCTTGTATAAAAGAAAGGATAAGAAATTAGGGAAGTCCCCATATGTAGGGATTACAAGTCCTATCTTGAGATAGAGAATGATGCCTTGCTAGAATTCCATGAATGAACATAAATGGCTAGGCAAGAGATTGAGCATGAACTAGATCAAGTAAAGGGATAACATTTTCAATCTTTGGAACAAATAAAGGAATTGAATTTGAGGTCTATAATGTTTCTTATATATTGTATAATATTCTTGAGGCCGTTTTTGCAATGAGGGCAGAGTTGACCCCTCATTTGGTTCAGACCCACAAATTGTTTAATTCTTTAAAGTATAATGAGAATAAGTTGAAATTTTATATTATTTATATAATCAATAAGGTATATATTTGCCTTGATTTGATGGCACTATTAGATGGTTCAAATTATCTCAACTTGGTAGTCATCAGGACTAAAGAGGCTAGGGAGTAGATCATGGCATCTGAGGTAGTAATGCCTAAGTACACCAAACATGAAACTCTCATTTTATAGATCCTATAATAATTAAAGCTCTCATAAGTAAGAGAATCAGTAGGTAGGTTAATAAGTAGAATCAATTTTGATTAGAATCATTAATAGTCTCCTACCAACTTCAAGCAAAGTCTTTAGGGACTTTCATTAGAAGAGATTGAGGCTGAGTAGAGTTTTACAAGGAAGAAGGTGATGAAGGTGGATATTTTTGGAATAAACTTAATAAATACAAAAATAGATCATGTAAGGATCTTAGAACAAGTAAAATGGGTGAATAGACCTTCATTGTTAGATATGGATATTATCTGGTAGTAGCATGACCTTAGGGACAAGCATTTTAAAGTTTTGGAAGTGAATAAGAAAACTAGTGATTCAACATCAACATTAGTCCTAACATCGAATTCAATTCATCCAAAAATTACAAATGCCATGCAAACATCTAGTTATCCTTGAGTCAAAGTCTAATTTTGTATGCATACATGCAAAAAACACTAATTGTTGTACTTATAGTTTACTTGTATTTAGTACTATAGTGTAAAAGTTTCTTGGACTATCTATGAGCATGCACACATTGTATTTCATTGTACATGTTGAATTATGTTTAGACATAGTGATAGTTAACTATACATATGCATACATGTAGTTTTGAGACTAAAATTAGAACTGACATTCTAAATATAAAAGTTAATTATGAGTTTGCATGACCTTGGAGGATGAGGTGACCCCTCCCCAAGTCTATTTTTATGTGTATAAACCTCATTCCAAAAGGCTAGAAAACATTTTTTATTAATACATGAAGAAATAAATTTCATGGTCATGCAACTATGCTGATGTTGTTTCATCCCATATCTGTTCTATTAAATTTTTATGTTCATAGTTGTGTCAACTCAATAATTTGAAGTATACATAAGCTATAGATAATTCTAATTATTATCATTGATATACACCTATTATAGATGTGCAAAATTTATTGAAAGTTAGTAGTTTTCATTGATCAAAGTAATTGGTTAATATTATGTTAATATTTTTAGGTGTGCATGAGTGTTTTATTTCTAGTATAGTCATCTAGGTGTGTACTACAACTTCCATATACACCTTCTATATTTGAGATTTTTTATTTATAGTATAGTCATTTCGGTGTGTGCTAAAACTTCCATAGGTGTTTTATTTATATTTATTAGCTTAAAAGTTATACATCTTAGTGTTAGGTTGTTTTGTGAGGTTTATGCAATTTTTACGTTCACTATATAGTTTAAGTGGAAAATTTTATAGTTTTATTTTTATGAAGTTTTAATTTAAACTATAAAAAGTAATTTATAGGCTTAATATAGTGTTAGATTATGTTTCAGAATAAATCAAGAGTCATTATTAAAAATTAAAAAAATTATTATTATAAGGACATAATATTAAGAAATGGGGTGGATGATTTACTAGTAAACTAGGGAATAGACCTACCCCTTTTATCTATCTAGCATGAAATTAGACATGTCCCATTACACATCACCAAGGCAATTCAAAATTAATCCATCATGTCATAGGGTGTGGTTGTGTTAGTCACACGTGAAAAAATCACATCTAGTTCATTGTGTTTAAAATATCATGTTAACTAATTATAGTTGTGCATGAGAGTTTATTGATTTTATTTGGGTGAAATATATCTCATTAATTCCCTTTACTATGGTGAACACCAAGATTAACTAGGAAAAGGTGGACCTCTATCACCATTCAAACACTCTTCTCCAAGGCAAGCATAAAATGGGGGGAAATAGAGATAGGATCAAGATGACTTCATGCTCAGAGGTTAAATCTAATAAGAAGGTATGGAAAAATATTTAAAAGGGGGGTTTCATAGAATACATGCAGTGGATCATAGGGCACAATGTAGACCTTACTAATGATTTCATTTTAGCATGGAATAAAAGAAATGTGGAGATAATAGGTCTTAAAATTAGTGTTACTAAGGAACTAATTGGTGAGGTAAATAGTATGTCATGTGAGTGTTATAAAGATTTTAAGGACCAGTACAAAAATATGGAGCTGATGCGGATATGTTTTTGGGATAAATGATACTTTTAAAATTGATAAAAAGGGTTTTTCATGAATAGACCTACTGAGGTAATGGTTAGAGGTATGCTTTCATATCATTAAATAACTTACTTTGGAAGGTAAATTTACACTTATATTCTCACACCACTTCCTAATTATTAACCATTTTCAAGGTTTGAAAATAAATCTACCCTATTACTTTCTGATATCATTAATTCATAGCCCTCACTTTTTAAATTAATGAAGTGAATGCCATCATCCACCAAGTATTTTTTCTTTCTTTTCAAACATGGTGAGATATTGTATAGGAAAGAAGTCCCATTGGGAGGTTCTTATGTGGAGGAGGACTCCCCCAAGGTAGACCCAAACATGAAATCTCCCCTGCCTCCTCTCAACCCTTCCCCTCCAAGCCCTAATTCTAAGATCTTCACAAGGGAGATTCCTCTTCAGATTATAGTAAAAAAACCCAAAAACTATTTTTATTGAAGAAGGGGATGTTATGGAATATTATAAAAAAGGGAAGTCCCCTTGTCTAATGTAATTAGGAAGAATAAGAGATGGAGTATTTTAATGATAAACTTGATAAAGTAGGATTTGGCCTAGCTAGCATGATCAAGGAGTGTAACTCCATTAACAGGGAAGCCACTAAAATGCTATGTGATTTTTTCATAACACAATGAGGTAGAGGTTCCTCCCTAGAGAAAATATGTCAAGAAGGTAGAGGTAAAACTTAATCCAAAACCTTCCTCAAAACCCCTCAAGATGAACCCCTCAAGAAGATCTTGGAGAAGGAGTAGCCTCAAAAGAATTTGAGAATGATTATGATGAAGAATGTTACAGATGGCCCAAGTAACAAGATCTGGGTAGAGATAATTATAAATAGGCCAATGGATAGAGTGAAGGATAAGGATGCTAGTAAGACACTCATGGAGGAAACTACCCACCCTAAGTAATTTATCTCTTTTATTTTTTTTATTTTGTCTTCTACACTAGTCTTTAGCTAGTTTTTTTTGCTCAATCATAATGTTCTTTTTAGCCCTTGGGGCTTGCTATGTTATTCTTTAATTCTATTTAAACTTAATTTGTATGATCTTTATAAAAACAAATTATTTTACCTTATCAAATAAAAATATTTGGAAAACCTACCATCCAATTGGAATAAATGTGTCAATACTATTGGGAGGATATTTAATAATAAAAATGACATGCAATTGAATCTGAAAGGGAAAAAATATTCCAAATAGATTAATGTTATTGAATTCTAGTGGTAGCAATGATCATATTATAGTTTTATTAATCAAGTGGAAATCATCAATAATGGTGGATTCAAACATGATAGTGAGGACCCCAATCCTTAATTTTTTAATTTTTTGTATGGTGTGATGAAAATAAAATTTTAAATACAATTATTTACACTATAAAGTGTAATTAATTAATAAATTACATGCCATTGAGAAAATAAACACTAATTATAATTTAAATCATGAAAAATTATGTTTACATATGTAGGTTATCACTAAAAGTAGAGATGTAGGAGATATGTAGTTGAGAAGCCCAAAACTCACTGTAAGTGAAAGTGTAAATAGTTTATTTTATGTATGTAGGTTATCATGAGAAGAAGAGTACATATCTAGTATGTTTCTTAACATATGTTTATGTGTTGACATACATGTTATTTTTAGTATGTATGGTGTGGTTTTTATTCCCATATCCATATTAGGGGGATGTTAGGAACATTAATTAGTACCTTACATATTATTGTTTATGTGTGGAATTATGAGTTATAATAAGACAATATAGGGATTGTGTTGGTTTTGATAAGTATAAATATTTTTTAATATGAGTTTATTACCATCTACATGTCATAATTTTTTTACCAACAATTACTCACTCTTTAAATACACATTGTTACTTTTAGTTTTCATTAAAGTAATATGGGTTTGTGATATTTAAAGTTTATAAGGCTAAAATAAGGAAGGATAATGTCATGAGAGGTGACATTATTAGAGTATAACCATATGATCATATTTTTGTAAGAAATAATCCACACATATATTCCATATTCAAAAATGTATGATGGATGACACTGATAGAAATATTTATAGGGTTTCACTTGGAAATTATCATAGATTTTACATAGAAATTGCATGAGATGTTTCCACTCTAAAAAGTTTTTAAGTTATCCTAATATAATACATGTTATCACATATGAATATATTTCCACCAACTAGATAATTATTGAAAAATAGTACCATTGTAGAATTAGTATTGGCTAAGTTTTGTACAATAGTGAAGTTACTAGAATTTGATTCCAAAAGGAAAAAATGAATATTAGTACCTCCACCATAGGTTGAATTATCCTCCTTCATTACCAATTAAATATATTTTTAATATATTAAATATTATATCTATATTATACACTTTAATATTCTAAGTTATCTTAGGCATAACATTCCTATTAATGTGCCCAACTATTCTCTAAGAATAAATTCAATTGAATGCAAAAAATAAAATGATAGATCCCTAACACACCACTATCTCATAACATTAATACTAAATATGTTGTTAAATTATAAAATACATCATGTCACTTTTGATAGCTTAATTTACTTATTCCATCTACCTCACCTATCTGATCTTGTATTTATTTCCCATTAAATATGGTAAATGATTACACCCCCATTTTTGAAACCCCATAAGAAGAAGAGAAATTCTCAATCCCCATATATTTTCATTAAATAAATTTAAATTTTTTGAGGATATGGAGAGAGAAAAAATAGAAAAAAATCAAAGGTTATAAACCTATTGATGTATTATATGATGAAGAACAATAAAAGTGGGAAGAGTTGGACCAAGAAAAATAATAATTGCTTAAATATGATATTAGTTATGATATAAAATATTTATAGGAAGTTGAATAATCGATGGAAAAAGAAGAGGAAGAAATGGAACCATAAATAAATCCTAGTCCTAGATAATATATAAATGAAGCAAAGCATGAAAAACAAGCCTTTAATTAGTAGGGTAATACCCTTGTTTTTCATATTAATGACATTGACACATAATCAGATATCATGATACATATTAGAGATTGAATATTTGAAAATAAATAATTAAGTAATTAGAGGAAAAGTATAGTGGTTTATACACTCTAACAAGGAATATAGAGCCATAAATAAGGAGTGTTGATGAGAAATGAGTTAAATAAGGGCTTACAATCATTAACACACCTCCACATGTAATTGCCAAAAATATCACAGAAGAGCCTACACCCAATATGTAAGGATATGTGCAAGACTCAAAGGCTATCAATCCATATAACTCTATTATTTAAATATTTACTCATTTTCAATGGAACTACTTACAAGCTAAATTTTTATAAAAAACATCAAAGTATTAATCACACTTTGAATATTGAGTGGTGATTAATATATGATAAAAAATAAGAAATATCCCACAAATTACTTGAGGAAATTAAGGTTTTTTAGGAAAAAGTGAAAATAAATGACAAAGAAATTAAAAATAAGGATGTAATCATTACTGGTCTAGATTCATAAAAACCAAGAACCTATGGGCTATTCATGATTATGTAAAAATGTATACCACCATCCAAGGTATACTCATTATATCTTACGGAACAACTGGCAAAATATCAAATAAGTTATTTCATATCATGTGAAAAATACTTTATAGTCTCTCCTACATATTTATTAAATGCTTACTCTAATATCTTGGTTGAAATTAAATGTGTTATATGAATTTTGTCAACATGGGTATGTAGTTACATTAGACAATGAATGGAATCCTAATGTTATCATTGGTGATTTTAAATTAATATCTCATTACTGGTCTAGATTCATAAAAACCAAGAACCTATGGGCTATTCATGATTATGTAAAAATGTATACCACCATCCAAGGTATACTCATTATATCTTACGGAACAACTGACAAAATATCAAATAAGTTATTTCATATCATGTGAAAAATACTTTATAGTCTCTCCTACATATTTATTAAATGCTTACTCTAATATCTTGGTTGAAATTAAATGTGTTATATGAATTTTGTCAACATGGGTATGTAGTTACATTAGACAATGAATGGAATCCTAATGTTATCATTGGTGATTTTAAATTAAGATCTCATTTTTCCTATGCCAAAATTAAATTTAGGAATGTTGAATTAGTGGATTATAAAGCAATTGAACAATTTTGTATACTGTACATTAGGTCAAATTACTCATGACCTAGTTTTATCATCATTCATTGGAAATAATTGAATTTGATTCCCTATTTTAGAAAGTTATTATTGGAAACTAAGAAGGAAATTATAAGAGATTTCATTTCCTTACCCAATAAAATATAAAAGGAAACATACAATTATTTAGGAGAAATATGGAAATAAATTAACCCTTTATTGTAACATATATAACCTTACTATGTTTTCAACATGATGGTTACAAACCATATACCAAGTAAGTATGTAAATTTCATGAATTATAAAATTTATAGATGGATAAGAATAAAATTAAAAATTCCTTACTTATGGTTTTATATTCTTGCATAGCACTATTCAATGAACAAGGGGGAACTAGGGAAAGGGAGAAATTGAAGAGAGATAAAGGCTATCTTCTTAGAAATTAAATTGGAGACCTTACACCTTATGATTTGAGAAGTAGTTTTGTACACAATATGTCCCATTTTAAGTCACTTTAAATTAATACCCTTTTAAATAAGGACATGAAATACTTAATTTGGGGTATGATGAAGCCAAAAAATTCCCCTCATCCTATCACTTAATATTTTTAGAACACTTCCTTTATCATGTTAGTATCATTCATTTTACTCACAATATGTTTATAAATGGACATATAATATAGATATTAAATAGATACATGTTGATTTTTATTTTAATGTGTTGTATCTATATTAATTTATATGATTTAACTATTTAAAATATTTTTAATATTTCCATTGATAAATATAATGTAGAGGTATCATGTTCATTTGTTTTTCACATGTACCCATCATGTTAGATCCCATAACCATTTATTGGCTAAACATTTTTCCACGATGAAATTACTAACCATCCATAAAAATTAATTGTTATAGATCATAGGAACAACTTTTGGTGAATTTACTCTCAATTTAAAGTGATTAATCTAAAACTTCAACTTATAACTTCCTAAAAAAAAAAACAAGTATTAAGTATAATTTTCCAAGATGAAGGCAATTATAAAATCACTCATGATGCCCTCATTATTATTGGATTACTATTTTTTTTATTCATTTTGTATATGGTATTAATGCTCTTTATTCCTTTAGTCCTATTTATATTTTCTCTTACTTTATCTTATTACAGTCTTATTTTTGTAATCTCTAGGATTATTAATCATCTAATAATAACCCTACCTCCTCTATATAATGATATACTTATAGGTTTTAGAGGAGAGTAAAGGGAGAAAATATAAATTATAATCTTTTATAACAAGATAAATTTGTAATTATATTGTTTTAAATGCTCCTATAGAAATTATATTATTGTTATAGTTTTTATATGAATAAATAGCTTTTCATTCATTTAATCCTATATTATTTCAATAAATAGACCAAGGTATAGTCCAATTCAGTCAAGTCCCACTCGTTAGGATTTAATGCTGAATATTACCATACATTAGTTATTATTTTATGTTGTGTGAGTATTATATTCCTACAAGTGTGAGTATTCCATTTATATATTATTTTGTAAGTGTGAGTGAATTTGTATAATTTGTTTTAAGCAAATATCATTCAATATTGTATATGGGACATTTCAAAAATACTAATTACCATTTAAATTTATAGTATTTAAACTTTAGGAAGTATATTTTAATTTCTAGAATTTGTGTATTTTTTAATTAAAAAATGTATGCATTTACTTTTGTTATTTGTTTGAGTTAATATTCCACATACAACAACTAGGATAGTTCTCTTTGTCATTCAATTTGGTTTAGTGATGTCTATATAGTGTAGACCCCTTGAAAAGTATATGTCCCTAGATTGATAATTAAATGTATGTCCATAAAATAATCTATTACAACTAAATATTCAATGCCTACTAATAAAACCTGTATGGAAACTATTATTGATCTTCAAGATCAAATTTTATAATCGGAAAAGGTTCTTCTAGAGTGATCCATTAGACCTATTTTTAAGAATAATTGCAATACCATTTGACCTTAGATATTTTCACTTATCATCTACCCATAGGATTTTTTGAAACTAAGAATTTATTATATGATAAAAAATCTGATCTTGAATGACACATTAGATCATTTCATGTAGCATGTTTGGACTATGTATCCAATGATAATTTGTTGATAAATATAATTAAAATGATTCTTAATACTTTTTTATGATTCTATGACCTCCATTTCCAATAAATGCATGCTTTCAATCCTTTATCTTATAATTTATTATCACATTGTT